>CAJNJA010014089.1:0-12371 GCA_905231915.1 Symbiodinium necroappetens | reverse complement strand
AGCCAGACACCAAAAAAACCAAACAATCCAAAAAAAACAAACAAACCAAAAAAGAAAACAAACAAACAAAAAAATAACAATGATTTTCACACTAGTCGGAATCCTTCAGACTAGTGCGGAAATCATTGGTCTTTTGTTGTTTTTGTTTTGTTTTTCCTGTTTTGTTGGTATGTTCGTTTTTTTGTTTTGGTTTTGTTAAGGATTGTTTGGGTTTAAGGTGTAGGGTTTAGGGGTTTTGCAAGTGTAACTTTGCAAGCAGGGCCTTCCGAAGCATGCAAAGCAGCCCTGAACGACAAATACGGAACAAGTACTGAAAAGTATGCGAAAGTGTGGTGTGCAAAAACCCAGGCCCCATGACAGACCCTTCTGTATATATAAGATATTTTGTACAAAATATATGTATAAGCGATGCCTGTGTCGTTGAAAAGACATTGATTCGACGGCCAGGCATGGAGTACGAAGTTTGGTGGATGAAGCCAAGCGGCTTCCTGGCAGAACCGTCACAATGACCGACGACAGAAGGTCTCTCAAGACCGCCGTCGTGTCCTGCAAAATGCTCAGCAAACTCGGAATACTTCGGTAACCTCGTCATATCATCGCATGGAGCGCCGGAGCACACACACATACACAAGATCCAGCGTGCTGCGCAAGCAAAGGCGATGCGACCTGCTCAACAGAGCTGGCACTGCGAGAGACTGACGCGCATTTCAGAATTACCTGCGCCCCAAAGGGGGGGCGGCGAAAGCTCACAAACCGCAGGCAAGCTGCGCGGAAAAGGACGGAGATGGGCGATACTTCTTTTTCACTTGCCGCTGCCGTCGCCCCTCCCCCCACTCCCCGCCCCGGCACCAGGCATCATAAGCATCATCGGGGTTCCCGTGAACGACCGGCTTGCGGGCTTTTGTTAGAATTTTGAGGTGCGACCCTCTGAGCAGCAATAGCGGCGCATGCCCTTCCACCCCCTGCCCCGGCAGCAGGCATCATGAGCATCATCGGGGTCCCGGTTCTCCAAAAAGACGTCTCTCCTAGAGTCCCACACGCAGCCCCGAAAAAGGAGCCTGTGTGGCCCACGCCCGCAACCCGTCATGGCCTCGGGGTTGGCTCGAAAACGGAGGGTGTTTTGGGGAACTTTCTGGGTGGTCCCCCCACCCATAGCTGATCAGCAAAGCTGGGTCTCAAACGAAAACTCTTCCCTCCACGGAGGGAGCTTTCGTAATGCTTCAAGTGGACACACGCTTAAATGGTAATAATTCAAGTGGACACAGGCTTAAAAGACAGACTTCCAGTACATTACTTTCCCGTCGCGCCTCGCCAATCCGGGAAAGCAGGGCCTGCGACAGATATTCGATACTGTGCAAGGGCGCACCAGAGCCACAGAGGGTCTCCCAACCAGGCCTCGGGAGGAAGCCGCTGCAAAATCCGAATGCAGTCCTCACAAGAAGCTCGAGAAGGACAGACACGTCTCTGCCACCAGGTCCAGCTTAATTCTTCGGCTTGCCATGTAAGCCTAGAAGCCGAAAACTCTCCCACACAGCACCGATCCTTTCGCGTAGCCCTGAGCTGCTTCAGCAGGTCCTTTATTACACCTCAGGCCGCGAAAGAGCTGAGTACATCAGCGAAGTGATGTTAATTGCTGGCCACAGCCGGCAAGTCGAGAAGGCAAACCAACAAGAACAACAGGCTCAAGAAGATCACGGCGAAATGTAGCAACAACGACTAAGCTCAGCGGTAAGACCCGGCAAGTTTCTGGCTCGACACGGATGCATATACTTGGTGCAGACTAATAAAACCGGCCTAATCCTAAACCCTAAACCCTGAGAGGGCTCTCTGGCATGACATGGGCCCTGCGGAACTCTGAGGTCGGAGCTTTCAGTGGGTGCGGAGGAAGGCACCGCACCAAAGGACTGGTCAGATGCACTGTGAGGGTTCCGATGCCACTTATCACAACTATGCACTAGTATTGCAATGATTATTATCAGTACTGTTGCTACTATTATTAGCATTATCATTATGTCTTTATGTCACATCAGAGGCATGTGTGGCTACAGTCTTCCTATCAGAAGCAGGCTGTTCCAGATCCCCACGCTCCCACCTGCGACATCCAGTCTGGCATCTCCTCCGAAGCCGGCAAGGCCCGGCGAGCAGAGAGCGGCAAACCTCCAGAGTCTTGAGTCACATCTTCCCAAACACACAGCCGCTCTTTGAAAGGTGCCTTCAAAGAAACTCAGCAAGAAAGTATAAACCACGCTGGAGAGCGTGTGGTTTGCACCACTGCTTATTATAACAACGCCCCTGCACTTGGTTCCGGGGAAGGGATGCTCCCTGAGCCCGCCCAATCACTGGGCCTTTTGAGGCAGTTCGCCTTTTCTCGTTGCCAGCGGCCTTGAGGAGGGTCTCCTCAGTAGGAAAGCCGCTCGGCTCGCTGGTTCTGTGGATCATCTCCAGAGTGGCTCCTCTTTGTGGTCCGCTTTGTTGTGCATCTCCAGAGCCGATGCATTTTGCAAAGGCACGCGGCCCTCGATCAAAATGGGCCTCGGATTCCCGCCAGGCATCCCAGGTGTGCGCAGGACCATGCTGAGCTTACCAATGGACCAAGACCAAGCTTCGCAGACGCAACTGCTCGGCCCTAGACGGGATAGGCTTTATGCTCAGGCTGGAGCCGCGCATATCGCTGCACAAGGGAGCCGAGTTGGCCCTGCGCCTAGCAGCACGACCCGAAAGGCTGCATTTTGATTGAGCAGTTGCTTTTCACGGTTGTTGCTCTGATGAAGGCTACAAGGCGGTACACATCAATCAGCGCGGTTGCTGCATGTTTCTGCGACCTTCAGTGATTCAGCGTGTTCAGAACCATTTACCACATGATGTGCCGGAATCCTGCGGCCTTTAGCATCTGTCTAAGCTTGGGCTGGAAAGCCACCACCTGCCGGATTCCTTCAAGTATTGGGCTGCCTTGGGAAAACTGCGAGGCAGATGCGTCTGGCTTTTGTAAACTTAGAGGACTCGCAAAAGCGGGGGTTCTGTGTGAGAATGCACAAAGCAGGCATCGCCTGCTCCCAACTGTCCTGTCGCAATTCATATTCACTATGTAGGGTAAACTTCAAGGCTGTGGCACTCAAACTACTGGATCAGTCTTGGATTCCCGATACAAGCACGACAGTTGAGATTTCAATGGCGCATGCGATCCGAAACAAGTCGTTTTAAGTGTTCTTATCGACTCGACCGTCTTACCCCTGCATGCTTTCAACCCCAGGCGCAAGCCTCAATGGGCAGAACAGATGACAGATGGACCATTCTGAGCCTCAGGCACATGATCTGTGACAAACACGACAGCCAATGAAATGAAAAGCAGGATATGTCAGAAGCAAAGGCAAGCAGTCTAATGAGACCCAAGATGCAGGATCCAAAGGCGTTTCTGGCCTTCGTCAATCAGCATTTTGGCACTTCGACAGATGTTCGTGCAAGCAGCCGCCTGCATTACAGAGGCCCCGACTTTCGGCGACGAGCCGCGCCGAGGGCTCGGACTGCGCCAAAACGGCTTCGCAGCTTTCCATCCGGCTTAATCTTAAGCGCTACCCGAAATCCACTGAAAGACTACTAGAACACATTGGCGTGCTGCTTCCGGCGAGCGGCGCAAAAAAAGCAATGAGAGTGAAGAAGGAAGATGTTGGTGAGTTGGGTTGGGACGAACCACAATTGAGTTGGAAGGAGCCTCTGCGTCTGCCAGAGCAGCCACTGCAACACGGCCTTGGCAAAACAGCATACAGCAGGGTTTAGGGTTTAGGGAGGGACCAGTGCGCAGTCGAGCAAAGCTTCCCACAGTCATCGTCGGCCAGAATTTCAGCCTTCGTGTAGACAGCAGCAAGGCACAGCACCCTCACACACATGCACACAGTAACGCCGACATGCTGCCATTTTTGTTCAACCGGCAGCAACTGGGACGTGCTGTAATTAGCTCTCCTGCAGCCTGCACTTAGGAGCTCTGCAATTTACAGTACACTTGATCAAGACTCGTGTATTGGCAGGACCTTGCGGGGACTGCACAGCGTCCCCGTTCTCCCGGCCTCCCAGCGCTGCTCACAGCGCGGAAGCAACGCGAGGAGCAGCCTGAGACCTCCCAAGACCTGGCGATGGCCCAGGCTCTTGAAAGAGGCTTGGCAAGGGATGGCCAGTGCCACTCAGGTTCCGACGACGCTCTCCTGCATTCCACCCATCCCACCCATGGCCGCCTTGCAAGTCCCCCAGAAAAAGAGATGAAGATTTTGGGAAGTCTTCGGCTCCCGACCGCTGCTGCCCTCTGCGTTTCAGTCTTGATGCAGAGGACGACCTCGCTTGCGCTGCAGACGAGATCTCATTCCCTGGCGCCAGAATTCCCAGCTTTTTGGCACATCCGATTCGTAGGCAGTTGGCGTAGTTGATGTTCCGGAGGACATTCACGCTCTGCAGGAAAATGCAGGCCTCACTCTGCGGAGTCTGATGAGACAGTTGCATAACATGAAGCACTTCGTGCTCTCGAATCTCTCCTTTGAATGAAGTCCGCTCCAGCTCTCCGCTCACTGCTCCCGCTCCTCCCATGACTCTACAAGCCCTGAGCACCCTTCTTATGATGTGAGCATTTCTAGGTCCGCGGCACGGGCGTGAGCCGCCCCGGCCTTCTGCGAGGAGCGTTGAAGGTCCCGAATCTCGACCAGGATCTCCTCCTGAAGATGTTTCGCGGTTTTGCCTTGGGAATCCTTGTTTCATAGGGTTGGCCCATTCGGTTAAGTTCAGCTGGATTGGCAAGGCTGTCCCGTCTGGACGATAGGTGGCTCAGCTGCCGCTCGAAACGGCGGTGCACCTGGACGGCACAGGGCAAGAGTCCTGGGCACTTGAGACTAGGTAAGCGCGGGACGTGCGGAAGCGACAGCCGCTGGTAGTTCAGCAGCAGAACCTTCACACAGAGCATAGCAAGGTCCCTTAGCCCCTTGGGATTCACAAGAGACACAGCTGGCCCATCAGTGATTCCACGGGCTCCGAGGCAGCAGCAATGTTTGCCAGGGCAAACCCGAAGAAAGCGATTGCCCACAGCCAGGCTCTGGCAATGGCCTGTTCACCGCTTGCCAAAGCAAACTTAAGCCGACCGGCTACTCGGGTTCTGCTAAGGGCAGACTTTGCCGAACTTTGAAAAACATGTCTGTTGCTCAATCACTCTGCCCCACGTTCAGTGAGCAAAGACTGTCTAAGGACTGCACAGCATATGGAACCGCTGCAACACCTCGGTTCTTCAGATAGGAGACTTACTGAGACTTAATGCACCACCGCTGAAGAATGAGAGTCCACGTGTAGATCTCGGTGGTGAATTCAGGGCATTTCAGGGCTGCGTCTTTGCAGTCCCAGTGGCCACAACAAGCAGCCAGGGCCAAGGTCATCAAAATGCGACGCTCGGACCGGCGGTCCTGGACTTCACACATCGCTGCTGCTCGTGCCTACTGGAGATTACTAGCAACGCGCAAAAAAATCAAAGAGGCTTGTTGACATCTACCTCGCTGCACTTCGCGGCCTCGGGGCTGTCCTCCAGGACCTCGGGAGCTTGCCTCAGATATTAGGCCGACATTGAAGACACACGTTACACTGTCGCAAACTGTCGCACCATCCAGCCAGAAATTCGCGGCCGGTTGGCTCCAGCATGATTTCTGCGATGTAGCGTTGGTTGCGACCTAGGCGCTTTCCTTCTTCTGTCCGCCTCATCATCACCACGTGTGATGATGACGATGACAAGCCTGTCTGGAGCACACGTAGTCAATAACAAAATGTGGTTAGCTTCAGCAACAGCAACTATTTAGATTTGCGTTCGCCGTTCGCCTTCCACGACCAACACAGCAAAAGTGCTGGCATAAGGGGTCGCTACAGTTGCAAGCCGCACACCAAGCCACCGAGAATAACCCTGACGACAGACACTGCTCGATCCTGTTTAATTAAAGGCCAAGGACTAGGAAGGGATACAAGATGTACAAAATTCGATGACTGCGTGTGTATGCATGTGTTGCAGCAGCCCCATAAGATCTCCTGAACTTGATGCTGGGGACCCTACTCCGCCGCAGCATCGACTGTACCTCGGCGGCACCCTGTAGGAGGTCGCTGCGGCCTGGGTGGAATCGTTGGAGACTGCCCCTCGGAAAGCTTGCAGTGCAAAGATCATCGAAAAGAAAGGTGGGACCAGGAGAGGTGAAGGCTTCAGATTTCCAAAAGACCACCACACTGGGCCCGTGGGCAGGGGCATCGCAACGTCCCTGCCGGTGAAGCCAATGGTGCAAGGCGCCGTCGAAGGTCCTGCCAGCGAGTTGCCCGATTTCAGCCAAACATCCGTCTTAGCTCCTTCCCCCATGCACAGGTCTCTCCTGGAGTGACTCAAAGTTCGCCGCTAAGGCCTGCTCCAGCCGCTCAAACCTTCAAGGAAGCGCTAGTTCCCACAAAGCGATGAGTTGCTCTGCACTCCTACTAATCATACAAAACATCGAATATATCCTTATGTGTGTGTGTGTATATGTATATGTGTATATATATATATGTGTATATATATATATAAGATCTGAAGCTGTAAGGCGCCGACTCTTCCACTCCCACACCGGGCTCCTCCGATCCGGGCCTGGAGCTTCACGAGTCACAGCGACTAGTTACAGCCATGCTGGGTTGTAATTGCTTTAGGGTTTAGGGTTTAGGGTCTTAGGGTTTAGGGTTTGATACTACAGAATCTACAGACAGAGAGCACATATGAGCACATGCTAGCCCCTACAACCTAGGGATAGTGCCAGGTATCAATCACCAGCCAGTCTTTCCACGCACTATGTGCTGCATGTAAGATACCAGTGCTGTTAGTTGCTGAGCTGTGGGCATTTCATCGCCCTTCGCAAAGGATCGGTACTGGAAGCCTTACCAGCATAAGCTTTCAACGGCCCCGAGCGAACAGTAGGGCTCAACGAAACATGCGATTGCACCGAACGAGAGGGCATCGCGTTGGTGCAGCCGCTCGGAGAGGAGAAGGGCGCCCAGGGTTTCCTGCTGCTCTTCCTCGCAGCAACTGCTTTCTCCGCAAGGCCGCATCAGATGCATCGTGCTCTGGACTTAGCAGCCCGCCCAGCCATCATCTAGCAAGCCAGTGCCTGTCAAGGAATCACATGCAAGTCTCTCTCCCTTCAAGCACCGGAGCACCCGGAATTCTCCAGAAACCTTGCTGTTGGCAAGATAACGCGAAGTTAGAAACAAAAAACGGACACAGGTTGGAAAAAGAGGCCTTGCCTTTATCCGCAAGACTCGACAACGGGATGCTTCGTGCCATTCCGAAGTCTCAACCGCTTCGGGTCCCTCGCAAGGTGGCCTGTGGATATCGCAGCAGCTGCTGCACTCGCCACAGAGCCTTCGAAGCTCGAGTCTTGCATATCAAATTATTACGTAGTACATATTATTCATTATTTACTCTATCTACATATCTAGCTAGCTAGCTAGCTAGCTAGCTAGCTAGCTAGCTAGCTATCTCTTCCTTCCTTCCTTCCCAGGTCTGACTAGCAGACCCGTGCCGTTGGGCACCCCCCCCCCTTCTTTGGACTATGAGGGCAAAGGCTTTGGGGCCAGTGGGCGGATTGTTTCCCCAGCGGTTGGAAAGTGCGGTACAAATTCTGCAGTCGTGGACCCAACCCTGACCCCTGTACTTTAGCCCGAATCCAGGCCTCATCACCGCGCCCTCTACGGCCTCCTTGATCCCTCGACAGCAGATATCCCCCTGTAGTACTCTACGCTTGGCTGACTAGTCTCCCTCTCTCTCCGTCCGTCCGTCCGTCCGTCTGTCTGTTTGTCTCTCTCTATCTCTCTATATCTATATATATATATACACACACATATACATATATATATATATATAATACTGTTTATTCCGTTTTGGATGTATATCTATTTCAACCTATTTCCATTTACAATTTGTGTATTGTATTTGTATGTTCGAGCTCTGAGCTGATGAACTCAAAAGGGCCCACTCACGCGGCCGCAACCCACTTACGCTCACTGGCCAAGCTGCTGTTGTTGGCGGACCACCAATTCATCATGGCCTGGTGGCAAGGCGCTATGCCGATGCTGCTGGCCAGCACAGCTGAGCGCGCGTATCTTCTGATGTACAAAATGCCAAAGTGAGGTAACTCCAACTACTGCTCGGAAGATCTTGGTGGTACCCAGAGCAGAATAGTCATTGGATGACCTAAAGTGTGGCGCACGACTGCCTCCCCCACCCACTTGCCACCTGCCTGCAAGGTTTTGGGGTCATCGGTGTCCAGAGCCTCGGAATTTGGCCAATGTGGCAACACTCTCTGCCAAGGCTCTTGGCAAAGGACATTGACTGGATGACAATGCAACCCTGGCTTCAAGCCGAATTCTGAAGTCTCATTCTCCAATTAATTCGGCTCTATGCAAACTCGAGCACGCTAAATGCACACTCAACTCAACCCCAAACGCTAAACTCAAGAAGGGCCCTGCCTTGCGCATGCGCTCAGCCTCCACATGCAAGGCTCTTTGAACTGCTCGATCCACCTGCTGGGGTGCCGATTACACTGAAGGCTTCCTGCTCCGGAGAAGAGCTGGCGCGACACCGGCCTTCAGCCACAACTGCAAGGCCATCATGGCTTGACCTGCGCTGGATCCGCGGACAGGTGCAGGGAGCATGTCGGATGGCATGTGTGAGAAGCATGGCCTCCTAATGGAGCACTGCCAGCTCGAGTCACGGCTTGCTGACCCCGATCCTTCTGGCACAAATATCCATGCTACTTGTGGTGGCGATGGGGAGCACGAGGTGGCTGCTGTCAAACTTCAATCCAGGACTAGGTTACTACAACTAGGTACTACATGGACATGAAGGACCGGCCCTTCTTCACCACGGATGAAAGAAGTGTCCTGGTACGGGTATCCTGCGTCGTGGTCCAGAGCAGCCTGGGGTACTTTGTGTAGTCTCTTATGTCATAATAAATGACATAATGGTATGTCATATCATGTGCTTGTCTTATCTTATCTTACACCATACCATATTATACTAGTTTACACCAGACTAAAACTGTACTGTAATATGTGATATGACCACCTAAAGTATACTATGGTATACTATGTCATATTCTCTTGTATTATACTGTAATACATTGTACTATGTTGCTGTGTTACTATATTACATTATTAATGTGTTACACTATCCTACGTATATCATATTGTATTGTGCCGTAGTATGTTACAGTGTATGAAGTTATGTTATACTGTCTTAGATTTTCTGCATGCAAGCCGCCCGAGGCACTGAAACGGACCGTGCGGACTTCACTCGAGGGCTGGCCTGACACGAGGCCGGAATCGAAAAACTGCTTCCAATAGAACAGTTACAGTTATAGTAGCACGAATAGTAACAATAATAACAATACATATTGAATATATGGATCATACTTCTAAGAGAGCAATACAAGATAATAACAATAATCGTAATAACAAAATAAATGATAACAAAGAGAACAGTGATTACTTGGAACAATCATAGCAACCATAGTATCTTGCACAGCACAGGGAAACTCTGAGTTCCGAACACCGTCCAAGCCAGAACACAAGGAGGCTTTCCGGATGTCAGACCTGACCGACTCCGCTTGGCCCGCATGGCATACTGCATCATGGTGTGATGAGTTGTCGCAATGAAAAAACATAACATGGGATGGTAAGGTATAGAGAACTAAAATACAGTATAACACAAGCAAAACCTAGTCCGTAGTCCCATCTAGTCTAACCGAACCTATGCAGTAGAAGGTAATGGTTACTCATCTGATCTAAATCTAAAATAATGGAGCACGATACAGTATGATAGAATATAACAGACCATTATGGAAGAAGAACAGACTAGAATCTGCTATAATACAGTATAACAGTATAACAAGGTACTGTAGATAGACGCAAGAATGATATATAGATATGCAAGCCTGCATGCAAAAGGCTCGGAAGCGGACCAGATGTCGGTCAGCTTTGATGCAAGCTCGTGAAGGCTCGTGCGCCAGCTTCCGCAGAACTCCTGCTCTGTGACGCTTTGGGGGGTATCACTGCTCGTCGGGCGTCAGGAGCGTCACAGCTTGGCAGGATTGTCAGGCACCAGGTACTTTCGCAGTCAGGCCTGATCCAGTGCTGCGTGGGATCGTCGCGCCATCTCTGCCCAGTCACGGGTGAGATAGGCAATGCCGGCCTTGACGAATGGCCGTCCCACAAGATAGAGACTGAGCACTGCAGAAGCTCTTGCTTGCTCTCCTGTCTCTGAGCGCCGCGGCGGTCACATCCGCCTGATCGGCTAGCTGGCTCGTCAGTCGCGAGCTAAGCTGTGCCCATCGCCTGCAGGAATGCCCGGGTCTCTACTGATCAAGAGCCTTTGCTTCTTCTATCAAGTCTTATCAGGGTCACTGCGAAGGTACTCTGCGAGCTGGTCGAAAAGGTGCGGCCTGGACCCACCCAGCAGATGGTTCCACCACACCTTGCAGCTGAGCTCAAAGTTTCAACATGCTGCCGGTCAGAGTGTTTTCTCGTCCAATCTTGCTTTCAATTATCTTCAGACAACTTCCAAGAAGAACCATGGCGCTGTGCAAGCTGAGTACCAGGCGATCCAAGCAAAGCTGGCATACAAAACCAGCGAACAGGCAGAAACCTTCGATCAGGGGCTGAATGCTTGACTATATTCGTTCCCCGCGCAACTGGAGCTGCGCATCTTGGCACTGATGAGCAGAAGACAGTCGGCATACAGTCGGCTCATCATTCCGAAATACCAGTATTGTAGGTAGGAGCAGTACCGCAGCCGCCGCCGGCGAGAGGCCGGCACCTGTTGAGACATCGACTGAGATTCAGAGAACGCACAAACACAACGATGTGGAGCTCTATTCAAGCCTTGGAGCTCTATTCAAGCATGCTAGCACACCAGCTTGCAGCTGATCCGTTCTTCTGGTCGCGCCTCTGAGCAGTAGAGGAGCCAACAAACCCAACATCGTGACCTGAAGTCTGCGATTGCAGTCTGCTTCAACTGATGGTACGATGTCGCGATGAAGACACATTGTCGCATGACAGCCTCCTACTGGCAGTGTGCTGTTTTTCGAGCTGCTGCTACCTGAATTGCATTCCTGCCCCTGTGGCTTTGCCATGAGGGGGTTCATTGCCAAGGGAGCAGAACTAGCGGAAAAGGGAATTGTTTTCACAGGAAGCGCTTGACACATCGCCGTCCTCATGCTTTCAGCGAATGCCAGCCACTGCTCAAAGTCGACCTCAAGCTGCGAAAATGATACTGATGACGCATTATGACGCATTGCAACTGGTTGAATGATGACCATGCTTGGTTTCTGTTAGCATTTCTGTTCGTGGTGCTTTCTTTAGAAAGTGAAGAAAACCGGATGAAGTACCGATCCGGCAGATTATCGTTTCGACCGTGAAACTCAAAGTGGAGAAACTTCTGCATTTGGTCAGGCCACCCCGCTGCCACCGTGCTGCGGCTGGTGGCTCCGGCTGCGCATTCGCTCGGCCTCCCACTCCAGCTTCCGGATTGAGGACGGCGCCTGGCGGGCCAGTGATTCTGGTGGTGCGTCTGCACCTGACGGCGACCAATGCTTGGCGCGACAACACTGACCCACAACCATGCAAGAACATTCAATGACTTCGCAAAGTTGCTGTAAATGCTGGCTGTCATCCAGTCAGGCACATTGTGCATGGCATACCTCGGTTCGACGGCCGTGAACGCAACTTTTGGCCACACGGGCAACAAATCTAAGCACTAAACAGCAAAATGTGAGAAAAAATGTCATTGTGTTGCATTGCTTTTACTGAACTACAAGGTGTCTTGGTGGCTGGTGTATGCTACCATTGTAGCCCCACTCCCATGTAACTTTGCATACATCATCATACACTATTCCAGAAGCTGCTAGCCGTCGACATTCTGTGCATCAAAGCTTCGCCAGCTTCCAGAGCGTGTTCATGCCCTACCCGCTCCGGTCTTGCAGGTTCACTGTGACTCATATACGACGCATGCGCATAGAAGCTCATTTACAACAACTACACCCACAAGGGTCCCTCTTTGCATGCATCATACATATACATACATACATACATACATACATACATACATACATACATATATACATATATACATACATACATACATACATACATACATACATACATACATACGTACTTACGTACATACGTACACACGTACACACGTAGATACGTACATACGTACATACGTACATGTACATATACATATACATATACATATACATACACATACATACATACATACATACATACATACATACATACATATATATATATATGTATGATTGTGAAGATATCAAAAGAAAAAT
>CAJNJA010014087.1:0-12373 GCA_905231915.1 Symbiodinium necroappetens | reverse complement strand
TATTTACAGTACTTTCGTAATGTCCTGCCACTGCTTCTTGCCTCAAAAATCCATGTGGTAGTGCTTGTGATGATGAGCATGATGGTTTCAGCCGGCAGGTCTTTGGTAGCGGGGTGGCCAGTAGCAGTAGGAGTAGGAGCAGTAGTAGTAGTAGAAGTAGTAGTAGTAGTAGTAGTAGCAGCAGCAGCAGCAGTAGTAGTAGTAGCAGCAGTAGCAGTAGCAGTAGCAGTAGCAGTAGTAGTAGTAGCAGTACCAGTAGCAGTAGTAGCAGTACCAGTAGCAGTAGCAGTAGCAGTAGAAGTAGCAGTCGTGGTTGGTGGTGGTGATTATTCTTGCACTTATGAATTGATAGCCCCAGAACTATCAGCATTAGTAGTCACGGCACAGACAGAGAGAAAGAGAGAGAGAGAGAGCGAGAGAGAGAGAGCGACTCAGTGGCAGATGGTGGCAGTGTCGTTGTCGTTGTCGTCCCTGGCAATGACATTGCATCGTCGTTGCCGTGTTCCGTGGTGTTGACACGGGCCTTCTACAGTCCGAAGCTTCCCATCCTGCACCTCTTGGTAGCTCCAGGTCAAGTGAAACGTAGCTAGGTGATGGAAGATGTACATCAGGCATGTGTGTGGCAGCGACGGTTAACAGGTACAGTAGGTAGTTCGATCTGCCAGCAAGAACGAGCCGTGCCCAAAATTTCTTGCGCTCTTGCTACATTGCTGTGCCCAGCTGTCAGGACTCTTTAGCCGCGGCATCATGCTCCATGGATTGGAGTTGAGTCTTCGTAGACACCGCCAAACCCGTTCCCGCTAGCATGCACTCCTTTCGCAGGTTTCTGAGTAGTTCGCCGGTGATCCTTGCAACGCGAGTCCACAGGGTCAAAGACGTATGGAGGCTTCGAAGCGGAGCCTGGACCTGAAAATGTCAGAATACGACAGGTATTAAAACAGTTGGTAGGTACGGGACTGAGCACTTGGATGAGCTAATGATCCGGCACACGTTTCAAAGGCCTTTGAGGCTCTCGAGAATTACCCTGTGAGTCCCTGAGGCTGCTGCACATTTCGAGCCATGCGTCATCTGCCGAGGTTAAGTGGAGGCTTTGCAGATTGGGGCTCCCAAGCTGCCAGTGCTTGTGAGAGGAGCCCCGTGGTATGGACATGAGGGTACGCGGGCTGCAGTCAGGGATTGTTTTCCGACACTTTCCCCAAGCAAGTCGCATCTCAGGAAAGATACGCACACAAGAGACTAGCAGCTGGACCTAGGTTGGTGTAGGACACGAGAGGCGGCAGTGCAGCATCATCAAGCGGATCGTCGTGCATTGCAAGGCCCCTGCATGAGACAGTCGAGTGGGAAAAAATAACCTTGACATAGAGGAGCTACGAGACCTTCCTCAACACCACCAAATGCGCCAGTGAAGCTGCATGCTGGGAGGACGGTGTGCCTTGCAGTTGCTGCTTGGCGAATCCAATCCTCGACGGCTTTATTGCACACCAGTCGGCAACTCTAGGAAATCGATCGGCTCAGAATGATTTGGGACTCTGGTGTGTTGCTCGGATCCTTTGTCAGCATCTTGGCATCACCCAAGTTTCTACTAAACGAACTGCAGAGACGCTCGAAGCCCTGCAGCTTTAGGACGCCGGGTCTACCAAAAAGCAGTATCAACCACAGGATTAGTTTCAATAGCTGTCTGCACCTGTATTGATAGTAGATACAGCAACAAGAACATGTTATCTGTTATAAGCTATAACAGTTATGCATACTGCATAGTGCTGTGATTGCAGCCATCAGCGACAGCAGCCCATTGAAGACAAAGCTTGAGGAGAAATTGAGTGCTCAAGCTCGGGACCCTCTGCGCAACGGTACCGAATTCTCCCCGTGCTTTACGAAAGACTCTTGCTGGACTCCCGAGAAGGTCTTCAGGAGACGAGGGTCTGAAGCGCCAGAGGATTATGTGTCTTTGGTCAGCAAAGATTTGTCCGATCACGGCTCACAACCTCACAAACTAGACCTGGAGGTTTGATGAAGATGGACATGGCAGAGCTGCTGGACGCGCAGAGCGCTAGCCAATTCTACGCAGCACCAACTGTAGATGGCGCAGCTCAGTCCACAAATTCCGTGCAGGGTCGAGGAGTGTCGCGGACCACCACTTGCCGTTCAAACCCCCAAGAACTATCCTGTCTTCTGCACTTCAGCAGGGTAAATGCTGCATCCTTACATGTTGTTTTGGGAATTAATGTTTGCGGGATGTGCAGTGCGCCTGTGCAGTGGTTAGTCCTTGAAGCTTTTGCAAGACGAGCCGCAGCCTAAACCCTCCGAGGAAGCTTGTGCAACCGGAGAATTCTCATCAAGCAACTTTTATCTCGCCAAGTTTCGTTTGTTGCTCACTAGTGAAGTTGGCGCAAGCACAGATGCAAATGCCGTCCTTACCATTACCATCACCATCATTCAGAAGCAGTCTTGTGATCACGCAAAGTTGATGCAGTTTTTTGATCAGTTGTGCAGTCAAGACATACCTGCGGCAGCCCTTCGAAGATCAAGCAAAACAAGAGAGTCGATCCGCTTCATGGTAGCGGAGCCCAAAGGGCTCAGAGCGCTGCCAGCAAGCCATGGCCGAGGGCAGTCCAACTGCTGAGACGGCAGGGGCGAGAGCTGTGAACGTGGGGCCGGGAGGGCTCATCGATACGAAGGCCTACGGCAAGCTGAGGTCCTTTGATGGGAAGGAGGACAGCTGGGCCACGTGGAGCTTTGTGGCTAGAAGCTATTTTACCCTGCTAAGCCCGGACTTTGATGCGCTACTGGACGCAGTGGAAGCGCAGCCCTTGGGAAGCATGCGGCTGGCCAGGCTCTCAGGCAACGGTGTGTTGCACGCGAAGACGCTCTACCACATATTGGCTCAGAGCGTGGAGGGCAAGGCCCTTAGCATCCTGATGAACGTCGAGAAGCAGAACGGCTTTGAAGGATGGAAGGCCTTGGTGGAGGCCTATCAGCCAGACCTGGGCGGAAGGCACACGAGCATGCTGATGGGGATTATTAGCCCTGCTTGGGAGAAAAGCACCGAGGCCACGTTCCTGGAAGACCTTGAGAACTGGGAGGTGCTGATCAGGCGCTACCAGGACCAGGCGACGGACGTGGTGACCTCGGCGACCAAGATCGCCATCCTCATGAAGTATGCCCCGGCCTCGCTCAGGAACGCTCTGCGCACCAATGCCACGAATATGGGCACCGACTATGATAAGGTGAAGAAGTTTATTCGGGATTGGCTGCAGAGTGGGGTGAACTATGGAAGTGCTGGCGAGATCAAGCCAGCCGGCCCGGGCGGTGACAAAGGCCCGGCGCCGATGGACGTGGGTGCTGTTGGCTACGACCCCAAAGGCAAGGCCAAGGGAAAGGACGGCAAAGGAAAGCCAAAGGGCAAGAAGGGCGACAAAGGTGGGAAGCCAGGGCAAGCCGGGAAATCCTCTGCGGCAACCTTCCAGGGCGAGTGCGGCTTCTGCGGCAAGTGGGGGCACAAAAGAAAAGACTGCTGGGCAAAGCAGGCCAAGGACAAGGGCAATGGGAAGGGCCAAGGAGGAGGCAAGACGACGGCGGCAGTGGAAAGCAGCCCGACCAGCCCGTCGGGGACCGCGGCAGCCGTGTACTACGACATCAGCGGCGGAGAGGCCGGGAGCGAGGCCGAGGAGGAGGACGACGTCCGGTGGGTCATGGCAATCGACGCCGGGTCCCTGGAGGAGCCCGACAGCACCCAGGACGACCAGCCGGAGCTTGTCCTCTATGACTCGGGGTCAGACGAAAACGTGTGCCCATACCACTGGGGCACAGACGCCTTCGACGAGGACAGCGAGATTACGCTGAGGACGGTGGCAGGAGGTTTGTTGAGCCAGGGCCGCCAAAGAAAGCTGCAGTTTGAGGTGCTCACCGTGGAGGGCACCGTGGCCAAGGTGGAGGGAACTTTCCAGGTGAGCCGAAGCTGTGTGAAGCCAGTGGTTTCGGCCGGCAAGCTGCTGAAGAGAGGGTTCCACGCGCAGCTGACCAGGACTGGGGGCTACGTCTGGCACCCTAGCGGCCTGCACTTCGAGCTGACGGTGCGGGGCAACTCGACCTACTTCTGGGTGAAGAATGTGAGGGCATTGCCGGGAGGGGCCGTGAGCGAGCCGGCTTCCCCAATGGCAAGGCTCAGGACCGCAGCCCCCGTGGAGCGTGGAGGCGACCCAGAAGAGTGGGAACAAGCAGGCCAGGAACATGGAGACGAGGCGGCCGAGGAGGATGTGATCCAGATCGGGGGCGACGTGAACTTCGAGCGGCGGGGCAAGTCCAAGCTCACCCCGTTTGACAAGGTGGAGAAGCTGAAGGCCAGGCTGAGAGAACTAGGTCAGCCAAGGTACGGCACCAAGGCTGAGCTATGGAACCGCCTAGAGAAGGCCGAGAAGGAGCACCTGAAGACCCAGCGCCAACACCAAGAACGACAGCGGAGGTTGCGAGAAGGGGCGGCCGAGCCAGCAGCAGCCCCACCAGGACCGCAAGAGCCAACGCCGGAGCAGAGGGCGCAACACGAGCTCACCCATCTGCCTCCGGAGCCATGGTGCGAGCATTGCATCAAGGGGCGGGCCATCGACACAGCGCACCGGCTAGTGCCCCTGGAGCTCAAGGCAACGAACCCGAGGGTGGAGGTGGACTATTCCTTCATCAAGGTCGACGGCACCACGGCGGAGATGGATGAGTCCACCGAGGTGATCCTTAGTGCATGGGACGAGGCCACGGGGATGGCCACGGCAGCCTGCCTGCCGAGCAAGAACTACGATCCCGACTATGTCAGCAGGTGGCTGGCCGAGTTCGTGGCAAGCCTAGGGCACACCAAGGTGGTTATAAGGACAGACGGCGAGCCAGCGGTGCAGGCCATCTCCAAGCGGCTCCTGGACACCTTCCGCAAGGACCTGGTGGTGGGCGTTCGGGGAGTCAAGGCCACAGCGGAGACAGCACCAAGGTACTCGTCGCAAAGCATGGGGGGCGTGGGCGCTTTCCAGAGAACTCTCAAGACGGATGTGCTGACCATGCGCTACGACCTGGAAGCCCGCTATGCGACAAAGGTGCTGACTACACACAATGCTTGGCCGTGGCTGGTGCGATGGGCGGCTTTTGTTCGGAGCCGGTTCGGGCTGAAAAGCAACAGCCGCACAGCCTACCAGGACGCCTTCGACACCGCCTTTGCCGGGGAGGTCCTGCCGTTCGGGGAGACCGCTATGTTCCGGACGCCGATCAGCAAGACCGGGGCCGTGCAAGGACGCAAGCGGCAACTCAAGGGAGACAGCCTTTGGAGGCAGGGAATCTTCTTGGGAAAGAGCGTGGCTTCCAACGAGTTTCTTTTCGGCACCGAGGACGGGGTCTACTCAGGGCGGGCAGTTCGGAGGCTAGCCCCGGCCGAGAGGGTGAACAAGGAGCTCTTCGGCAAGTTCGTGGGGTTGCCTTGGGACGTGAAGACCACCCTGAAGGGACCGAGGCGACTGGCGGCCTCACGTGGAGGAGCAGAGGCACAGCCGCCGATGGCCATGGAAGGGGCGAGCGCACCAGAGACGCCCGCCATGGACATCCCAACAACGCAGGGGGCAACCACGGCGGCCCCAAGCACGCCGAGAGCAATCTTGGGCGAGACGGCCAAGGAGCAGCCCAAGAAGAGGCGCACCATGGAGGAGGAAGTTCGGAGCCAGATTGCCGAGCACGACGCCGAGGACCGGGACATTGCCACAAGGTCAGGCTCGAGCGCTTCAAGGCAAGGTGCGGCAGCCGAGGGCGACATGGATGTGGAACGCAGCCTGGAGAAAAAGAGGGCACCGGGGCAGCCCGAGGCCGAGCCTAAGCGTCTCAAGATTGGGGGCACGGTGGCGGCAATGCTCTACAAGCCCCAGGAGGAGATGGAAAATTTCGAGGAGTATGAAGAGGCCTGGTGGGATGCCGAGGGCGACGCCGATGAGGACGACAAGGAGATCCTCGACTTCAGCACCCGCATCCCGGAGGTCCTTGCCGGCAAGATGGCCGAGTTGGCAAAGATGGATAAGTACGACACCTATGAGCCCAGGCCCATCGACGCGGCAAAGGGCAAGAAAATCCTCGACAGCACCTGGGTCGTCACCGAGAAGCCCAATGGGACAGTGAAGTGCCGGTTCTGTCTGCGGGACCTGAAGAGCAAGAGCGATCGCACGGATGTGTTTGCGGTGGCTTCCTCGCAGGCGACTTCCAGAATCATCGACGCGATCGGGGTCAAGAAGGGGTACGTGTTCTTCACCTTGGACGCGGAGAACGCCTTTTGGCAAGTGCCCATAGACGAGGAGTGCTACATGTACCCGCCAGAAGAGTGGCTGGAAAAGCGGCGAGAGCGAGGCCTGAGCGTCAGGGTGATCTGGAAGCTGAAGAAAGAATGGTACGGCCGGCGTGTGGCCGGGCAGAAGTTCGTTGACTGGGCGGCCGAGCAGGCGGCCGGGGAAGGCTTCGACAGGTCGGTAGTGGCGCCATGGTTCTTCCACCACGGGCCCAAAGATATAAGCATGGAAGTTCACATGGACGACTTCCACGGAACGGGGCCGGAGAAGGAGGTGCTTGAATTCCTCGAGGCCCTTTCCCTCAAGATGGTGATGAAGTACAAGGTGCACCGGGTGGGCGACACCTACGAGCATCTACGGCGACTTCGCACCATCAGCCACCAGGGCATGTTCGTGCAGCCGAACCCCAAGTACCTGCAAAGCATGTTGAAGGCCCTGGGGCTGGAGCAAGCAAACCCAGCACCGACCCCAGAAGCAGCGGTCAAGCCGGCAGAGGAGGAACAGTTCCTGGACAATGGCTTGGCAAAGGTGTTTCGGTCGTGCGTGGGGAAGGCCCTCTACCTTTCCTTTGACCGGCCAGACATTCAGCACGCGGTCCGCGAACTGACTAAGGAGATGAAGGAGCCAACGGCCGCAGGAATGAACTCACTGCGGCGACTAGCCCGCTACCTCAAAGGCACTGAGGGCTATGGCGTTTGGCTGCCGGCGGGTGGTGACACAGACGTGCTGCAGGTGGCATCGGACACCGACTGGGCGAGCTGCAAGAAGACCCGCAAGAGCTGTGCCGGAGGGGTGTTCATGTGGGGCGGTTGCCTCATTGGGTCCTACAGCCGGGGGCTCTCAATGATATGTTTGAGCAGCGGGGAAGCAGAGTTCAATGGAGGCGTTATCGCCACCTCTGAGGGCATTTTTTACAAGGAGGTCCTCGACTTCTTCCGCATCCCGGTGGTCCTTAAAATTTATTTGGACAGCAGTGCAGCAAGGGGGGTCTTTCAGCGCGAAGGCGTAGGCCGTATACGCCATCTCGAGACAAAGTCCATGTGGGTGCAAACGGGCCTCAAGGAGCGAAAGTTCCAGCTCCACGCCGTGGACACACAGAACAACGCGGCGGATATCCACACGAAGGCCATGGGGACGGAGCGGTTCATTATGCTCAGGACCATGCTGGGCGTGATCGACAACACGCCTGGGCAGGCCAGCATGAGGGCGGAGGTCGCGAAGGAAATGTTCAACAGCATCAAGAGGAGCACGGGCGCGGCCAGCGCCAGGAAGCTAGCAGCTGCCATCATGGTGGCTCAGATGCCAGTTGGGCAGGCGACCGAGCTGGTGACCACAAGCAGTCGAGGGGTGGTGGCAGCGCAGGGGGGCAGCTATATGACAATGGTGCTGGCAACCTTGGTCGTGATGATTGCCACGGCTTTCTGGTTGTGTTGGGGCACCAAGCCTAAGAAAGCCATGCAAGATGCCGCCACCCAGACGACAGCGCCGGAGCTCAGCGCATGCATCCCCAACCGGAAGCTTCAGGACATGTATGTCACAAGATTTGGTGAGAGGGTGCACTTTGACGGAGACTGCCCGTATATTCGCGGGTATCAGAGGCGAGACCTGCACCCATGCACTAGATGTTTGAACATAGCCACGGAGCTATGGGTAGAGCCCAATCTGTGAAGGGCTTGGGCCTGAGAAGCGGTAGAACACCGCGACTTTTAGACAGATCCTCCCTTCGAATGGCTGAGGGGGGTGATGCAGTTTTTTGATCAGTTGTGCAGTCAAGACATACCTGCGGCAGCCCTTCGAAGATCAAGCAAAACAAGAGAGTCGATCCGCTTCAAAAGTGCAACTCCGCCGACGGCAGGAGCTTAGCCAAGGTCGGCTAAGGGACTGTCGCTATTTGTTACGAGGGCTTGTGGCCTACACCAGGGTTGAAGATCACCTGGCATATAGTCTGAAATCTAGAGGGCATGATCGTAACTGAACCCTGGAGGGGTTGAGAGCAGAGCATCTAGCCCTAATGCCTTATGAGTCGTATGAGTAGTGTAACGACCTTGGGACTCATTTTAGCCCAACCGGCGCGTGCCTGAGGTGACCCTGCCCTACTCGCCCATGGATGCGCTGAAGAAAAAGAAGGTGCACAAGGATGTGCCAATCATCATAGGCACTGCCATCGAGGATTCCTTTGTTGACATCGGGGCCGATGCCAAGACTGAGGACTTCGAGCCGCTCGGCCGACTGTGTTAGCGGTAACAACTGTCACAAGTCACAGTCGTAGCAACAGGTTCTATGACGGAAACAACAATGAGGAACATTCCCAAAAATACGAATGATAGAAATAGTATACGCAGTTGCCGCATGACACCTCCAGCAGGGTGTGTCAGACATTCTACAGCGTCAATTCGGTCGACAAACATTTTTGCGGCTGCAACATTGTGTATGCTTGTGTTCCGCACCTCGTCGTGTTAGTTGCTAAAAACAGCAGTGTTGTAGATTGAAGCCCTTGATGGCTGAAACTGAGGATCTGGTTGAAGTCTGTTCTGCCCAAGTGGCAGGTTCCCCTTGTTGCCAAGATCTACAAGGTCCGGTTCCCGAGCTCTCGAGATTTTTCAGCATCCTGCGCCATCATCTTGCAGCAAGCGATGCTTCGTTCAACCTATGCTGGGCGCATGCAGATAAGTCGCCGGTGTGAGTTGAAAGCTGGCGTATATAGTAGCAGGAGAGTCTGTCAGAGCAGAACCTCTACGAGAAGGCCGGAATGACAAATCTCGGCGCGTTTTGGCATGTCGGCCCAGGGCTGCAAGGAAAGTCCCCTGGCATCTATGTAGAGCCACAGCGATGTTTGCCTGTTGTCAAGGTCTGTTTGCGACAGAACGCGAATGCTCTGTCGCTCGCAGGCCAACAAGTTCTCCCACGAAGGATGGTCTCCGGCCTACTGGGCAGCACGACGCGTTGCTTGGCATTGCAAGCATTCCGGACCCAGAGCCTGCTTGGGTATTTGAGTTCTGTCCCCAGATGTGATTTGTTAAGGTCCGTGCCGACAGAGCCATGACTTGCGTGGCGCGCCGCTCGGCGCGTGCCTGGCACGAAGCCACTGGTGCAAAGGCCAGCCTCTAGATGTGCTAGCCCAAGCCCAAGGCCATGCTTAACAGTGGAGGACTCGACTCCTAAAATGATCCTTCTGCTACTTCTCAACAGCTCGAGCCCCTGCTTACACCCTTGCTATGTGCGATGTTGTGCGCATTCGTTTTCAGGTTTCAGAGATCAAGATTGGAGCCACTTTTTCTGCAGTATTTCTGACTAACAACATTGTAACATTGCAGCAGTGCTCGGCTCCGCCAATGCCGGTGCGGATGAGCCTTGCCACAAGCATAAAAGCTTGCATCAACTTCTGGCAACGCAAAAAGCCACAGCAAACCTTTTATAATTGCTGATTAAAATTCATACGACCTTCTCAGCACGATTCCCCTTAGGCAGACCGCAGGAGAGATCCAAGTTCAGTTAGCCTCAACCCTGAAGGCCACCCCCACGCACGCCAGGCCTACTGGTATTTATGGGGTGTCGGATCTGCCAACAACCCCCGAGCAGGCCCGTCGGGGGGGTTCCAGCTTTCCTACTTCGAAGTGAGAAGAATATCATATGAATCATCTGTTATGCTATGCTGACTATATTATATTGTATTTCAAAAAAATACATATATATATATACATGTACACACAAAACATATACATAGTTACTATATTATGATGCAACATACTACAATATATCATGGTTTGATGTAACCATACAGCTCAAAACACAAAAAAGAAATATAACATGTGACACATGACATCATATCATACCATATCGTGCAGATGCCAGGTTGGCGTCTGCCTGCGGGTGATGTGTTCCTAAGGACTCCTACAAATTTCACGATGGAGTTCGGTGGACTCTTGAAGCTGAGGCAAACCTACATCGGCCGTAAGTCCTGAAGAGGGAGGCAACAAGGCCTTGATGAGAAGTCTCAGCAAAAAAACATGTCCACTGCCAGGCATCCCAGCCATGGAAACCCGGCATAACCAACCAACTTCACACCGGCAGAGGCACTCTTGGGCGCTTGGGTGTGCGGTTTCGGGTTTTGGGGCACACCGTATCCCCTGTCACTTGGAGCGGCTGCTGTGGGGCCAAGCATCGCAAGTTGCACGTGGAGAGCATCTACCAGGCCATCCATGATTCCTCATGCTGTTGAGCTTGCGCGCGCACGTCAGTGAGGGCTAAGCCACATCACAGATTCGCAAGATCGCCGTCCCAAGATGCTTCCTGCAGGGTAGAGGCAAAGAGCTGCTGGCCGTGCCCGGGAGCTGAGACTCGGACTGCCCTAAATTGCCTCTTCCCCTCAAAGGGTCCCAAGGCTGCAAGGGGACATCTCAGGATTGCCAGGCGTATAGTTACTAGGCACCGGATCTGTCCTGCACATGATAGCAGCTGTGCCAACTTGTACCACGCCGAAGTCAATTGGTGCACAAGTCGCAATTGCGAATCTTCCGTCTTCCATGCGTTTCCGTAGCATGCGCCGATTGAAAGAATCACATCAGAAAGTGCTGCTTGTGCAATTAGCCTGCCTCTTTCCTCAACTCTGTAAGCAGATGTCCCCTGCCAACCTCGCCTTCCTGCTGAGAGTTTGCCCACAGGGATAGGAATGTCAGAGCAGCTCGGCAGATGATAAGCAGCAACCGGAGATATGTTGTGGTAATTGCACAGAGGCCCATGGGACAGATCTGGACTACTTCTTCCCCAACCGGAGCCGTGTTTCCAGCAGTGCTGAGGCTTCTCGTGGCAAGAAGAGACTGCTATTGCTTGGGGAGCAGAGTAGCTGCCGCTGTTGCTAGAGCAACGCAACAGTCACCATGCCAGCATGACGAACACAGCACGGTCGAAAACAGTGGAAAGCGGGCAAATGCTTGGTTAGCGAGAGTTCTTGCCTCAGAATGTCTATTTGATAGGGCAAGAGTTCGAAGGTGAGAAGTAGAAGACCTCTAACATGAAGCAGCCCGAAAGGACACAGCCTTCAAGCTCATGAGCTGCATGCTTGTTCCCCACATCTTACTGTGGGGTTCTTACTTTTTCTGGCATGCGTCCGCGCCTTCTCCTTCCTCTTCTTCTTCTTCTCTCCCTCCTCCCTCCTCCCTCCTCCTGCTCCTCCCTCCTCCCTACTCCTGCTCCTCCTTCCTTCTCCACACACACACACACTCACTCATCACATCATCACCCTCACTCACTCACACTCACACTCACACTCACTCACTCACTCACTCACCTAACTCACTCACACTGACACACACACACTCACTCACTCATCACATCATCACATCATCACCCTCACTCACTCACACTCACGCACAAACACACACACACACACTCTCACACTGACACACACACACACACTCACTCATCACATCATCACCCTCACTCACTCTTAGAGGACTGGCGGGACCCCACGCGCGCCTTGGGATGCCCTCTTCTTGAGCCTCTTAGAGGACTGGCGGGACCCCACGCGCGCCTTGGGATGCCCCTCTGGAGCCTCTTGGAGGACTGGCGGGACCCCACACGCGCCTTGGGATGCCCGACTGAAACCTCTTAGAGGACTCACGGGACCCCACGCGAGGCTTGGGATGCCCTTGTGGAGCTTCTTAGAGGACTGGCGGGACCCCACGCGCGCCTTGGCCTTCTGGAGCCTCTTAGAGGACTGGCGGGACCCCACGCGCGCCTTGGGCCTTTGTGGAGCCTCTTAGAGGACTGGCGGGACCCCACGCGCGCCTTGGGATGCCCTTCTGGAGCCTCTTACAGAGGACTGGCGGGACCGTCAGAGGCCACGCCTTGGGATGCCGGGCCTGTGGGGCCCACACACACCCACTGTCACACACACACGCACACACACGCACACACACACACCCACGCACACACACACACACACCCACGCACACACAGGCACACACACACACACCTACACACACACACACACGCAAACACACACACACACACACGCGCGCGCACACGCACACGCACACACAGGCACACCTTCACACACGCACACACACGCA
>CAJNJA010014086.1:5996-37979 GCA_905231915.1 Symbiodinium necroappetens | reverse complement strand
ATGTATGTATGTGTATATGTCTATATGTATGTATGCATTTATGAATGTATGTATAGATGTATACATGTATGCGTGTATATATGTGTATATGTATATATGTATGTATGTATATATGTATATATACTTATATGTATATATGATATGTGTGCATGAGCATTGCCAATATATGCGAATGTGCAAATGTTCAAATACTCCAGTATGACAAGCATCATTCGCGTTGTGTCTTCGCCTTTTTGTGCAACTGCATGTAAATGTATACCTGTTGTTATTTATGTGCCAAACATAGCACTCAAAGATCCGGGCCCGAAGCTGGATGAAACACTTGTGCGGTTTGAGCTTGGGGTCTCGGAGCAAGCTGTCGTCCAGATGAGGACGGCTTCTGTGCTCCTAAACCCCAACCCCTAAACCGTAAAGACCTCAAGCCCAAAGTCCCAAATGCTACCACCATGCAATGCCCCAAACCCTGATCCTTTGTCGCTCGCTGCCAGATTTAGTGGACTCTGCCGGATCCAGCCTCTCCGGCCGCAAAAAAAGGGGGAGGGTTTGAGATTTAGAGCACCCAAAACATCCCAAAACCCTCTTGTGGTGTTGGGGCTTGAAATCGATGCCTTGAAAGATTTCGGCATGCAGGCTTCCAGAGGGCCTGACTGCAGTAACGTAGGGCTTAGCGGGGAGGCCAACGGCAAACATGTATCTGGAAGAGATGAATCTGATATTTCTACGCTTTTCGAAACACAAGAACCGCCTGAATCAGACTGGTGGGAGAGAGTAGACGATTCGAAGTTTGTGGAGTTGACGCTTGACATGATGCCGCGAGAATTTGTTTCACTGACAGCCCAACAGCAGGCTCAGAAGCAAAACGAGTTCCCTGTCGCAAGGCTTCTTCACCCAGCACACGTAGAGAGCGCGCAGTAAACAAATCAGCATAAAACAGAGACCTCACACTTACTAGGTTTGATTCTTCCTGATCCACTTAAGCCCAAGAGTCGCAGGCGAAACATCGGATGCTTCGCCGGCACACAATAATGCAGTCGCGACCTCTGCCGGGATTTCGCTAAACCCGGATCCGTAAAATTTGAATCAAATCCTATCAAATCCTTAAAAACCTAAACCTAAACCCCTCTAAAGCCCTGAACCCAGCCTGTTCAGCTCAAGGCTTCGGCTTCGGGAGCTTCCAGCTTCAGTTTCAGTATGCTACTCTTATATTATATTGTGTTCCATTCTATCAATATTGCCACTAGACATTGATATTTATCATATTATAGTTGTTATCGACTATGCTATATATATATATGAATATGAATGATTTTTCAGGTTTTGCCTTCTACCAGTCACCATTGGTTGTCCGAAGAAGCATGCAGATCGACGGTGTGTGTTCGGTTCTTGAACCAGGACTATCCAATACTTGATCTGGCGCCTAAACACCCGAAGTATCCCACCTACGCTTCACCAGGCATGGAACAGAGACGCGGTACGATAGAGAGACACCAAAACACGCGATTCCAGTGATGCCTGATGCAAGCTTACATCACCTCCACAGGGGGCGCGTGCCCTACCGTCGTCAGAGCAATGGCCGCCGTCAGCGGATTGGCCTGGTCCTCGCGGTGTCAGTTTGTGATCTGGTGTAGCGTTCAGGGTTATAATATATTATATTATACTATACCATACTATACTATATCATATTATATTATACTATACTATATTGTATTATATTATATTATGGGTTTAGGCGGTCTTGGGATCCTGGGATGTGGACCACGCACGTGGATTCGGGGTGGACGCTAGGCTCGCGGCCAAAGGTCCGATGGGGCTTCGGACTATGTACAACTCGGGCATAGCGTCTTGTCCTTCACTTCGGCCTCCCCGAAATCCGAGTCCTTGCCACACACTCGGCCTCTTGAGACTCTCCTTTCCCTGCAGCCTTTAGGAGATTGGAGCTTCCAGGTCGGGAAAGTGTGAGATGGCAGCATGGTCGGCCTACTAGCAAGACATGACTGATAGCTTAGTGCCAGTCGTAACTCGAAGATGCTTCAGGTCAGTATGCTATTCATTTGTCTGGCTCGCAGGCTCCGGCCTGGATTTCAAGTTGCTTTCCTTTTCCATCGGGGGGTTTGGAGCCCGGCCGAAGCCCTTTTCTACTTGTCTAAGTTTAGAGCAGACGCACCTTTGAATTCAGCGTTTGGAGCCACAAGGGTCCGCAACCCTGTGGGTCCAGCTTGCAAAGCTAAGAACCCTCTAAAATGACTCTAAAAGGAGCGGCGATCCGGCAAGAGACCTGCGCCTTGCCGTACAGTGTATTCCAGGCTGCTACATCCATTTATTGTTATTACTATTATTACTATTATTACTACTACTATTACTATTATTACTATTATTGCTATTATTACTATTATTACTATTATTACTATTATTATTATTATTGTTGTTGTTGTTGTTATTATTACTATTATAATTGGGTTTAGGGTTCAGGGCCTCATGACTCGTGCCTCCGTGCACATATGACTGTCTGTCCGAGGCCCGCAGCACCTCCTCAAAACTCCTTCGCATGGCCAGAAGCAGGCACAAGCACCGGGCAGGAGAGAGGCGTATCCTGGTGGAAGGCTTATCAACTGAATAGGCTGGCACCGCTAGACTCTCGGGCTTCGGGGTGCTTTCGGCATTCTGGGCAGTTTGCACGTGCAAGCTATGTTCGGTTCAGAGTCCAAAGCTCCGGCAACCCCTCAGGCCCCAGAACCCCACGCATCCCCCGGAAATGGCCCAAGCAGGCATCACTCATAGAGCTTCATAGTCTAGTAAAGTACTTAAGCCTTATACACCCTAAACCCCAAACCCTAAACTGTCATAGTACTTCATAGAAACAGGCTTCGAGTACTATAGAACTCCAGAACCCCAGAGCCCCAGCCGCCAGGATCCGGCAGCTCCTGGCCACCTTCCACACCCTCCACGGATCCCTGGGGCTCACCGAGCAAGGTGCGCAGACTCAGGGTTTAGGGTTTAGGCAGGGTTTAGGGTTGAGGGTTTAGGGTTGAGGGTTTAGGGTTTAGGTGCGCAGCGTCACTTGTGGATCCAGGAACAGAATCACAACACTAAGGCTGAGAGCCAATAATTGCTGCCCCCCTTCATGAAACACACTCCCTAACACGAAAAGCAGCCTATGTTGGATTAGGAGGCTTCAGGAGCAAGAGCAGGAGGAGTAGCAGCAAGGAACAAAGATCCAGCGCAAGAGAAAGAGCGGCAAGAGCAAAAACAAGATACCCATAAATGTGACAACAGAGATAACCCGGATTAACAGCACACGTTTAGAGTTTTGATTTGGGCCCTCCCACTTAGTCTAGGGTGAGAGGGTTCATATTGATGACAGGTTTGTCGTGTTTAAGCCCCATGCTAATGCTGCTGTCGTTGCTGACGAAGATTTGCGACGATAGGTATGGCAATCACGCTGTCCCAGAGTACCGAGGGCAGCGAGGGCAAGTACTCTCCTCTTTTCGATGTGACCTACAACATGCTCGCATTGAGGTCAACGAAATTCTGTTACCTGTCTGGGCCAAAATGATGTGATCTCATCATTTAATCTATGGTCTTGGACAGTCGGTTCTTGGACCCCCATGTATTCCTATGAATTGCGAGATTCAACCAAGTTCGGAACATTCTCAATGTGCCGTGACACAGCAGTCTGCATAGTTGTCAGCATCATCCCCTGAAAGCACCTTTATGTGGCACACCCCAAAACCCCTATTCCAATTGCTCCGGCATATCATGCCCCCACCCGTTCTGACGAAAAGTAGAGGTAAACCCCTATAGCAAGCTCTGTACACAGAATCCTAAAAGGACCCCCTATAGAAGATGTTTATAGAGAGAGGCTCTGCCTTCTCCGCCTGCCCGGCAGGAAGCCAAGAGTGGAGAACTTTTTTCCCAGCTTCGTGTTGAATTGGGGGTTTCCGAAAATAGGGGACCCTTATATAGTACCCTAAATAGTAGGATCCTTATTTTTCAGGACCCCGAAATAAGGTACCCTAATTTGCGGCAATTGTCTTGTGTCTACCGGCTGTTATCGGTGTCTCTGGGGTTTCGGCTCAAGATCAGATAGAAGGCGTGTGCACCTTTGCTCTTGCTTTCCTTTCGGAACATACATAAAGAAGGACCCCGGAGGAGTGTGAAATCCTGGAACCCCGAAGAAGTCTCCAGAGAGCCTCCCCAATAGGGAGTTCAGAGCTTTCGCCGGTCCACCAATGCTACATCTTCATGGTGGGCTTGGGGTGTAGACGGTGTAGGGTTAAGGGCTGAATGCCAACAAAGATTGGAGCTACTTTCATCACTTTTCGCGGAAGTACGTCTACAAAAGTAAGATCGGTACTTAGGAGGGATGGAGGCGAACACAAGCTTTCACGTACTTGTACCTGATGTTTGATTTGCATGGAAAGATCGGAAAGCAGTGAATAGACAAACAATGACCAAATATGCCTTGCGGCTTCATTTTGAATGCTCAGCATGTCAACTCAACTTGAGAACGGGCTTCCCAACAACTTCACAACCAACCACTGGCAACAACTGGAAACTCTCAATGCAGCTGAAGGCCCTGAATCGCTCAGCCAGGCAGCCCTTGCGCACCTAGCCTAGACATCCGAAACTCTCGGAAGTTCCATCAGATGTAGGTTTACCCGAGCCCTAAAGCCCGGAAGCCCACAAACACCACAATGAAACCGATCTATTTCGATCTTAAGCTTTAGCTAAGCCCTACAACACCGCTCGTGCGACAGTAGGCCCTACCATGGACGCTCGTGTGAGAAACAAGCCTAGAATTAGCCATAAGTTTGCTTGCAGTGCCGCGAGGCAACAGCGCAAGCCAGCCCTTTCCTCAAGCTGCATCACACAACGTTGCCAGATCCATGGCGTGGGCTTGTTTTTCTTCTGGAGCGGTTGTCAGAGGATGAAGATTAAGCAGCTAGGGGTGAGTCTCCTGAAATGGCTCCTTGCAGCGGACTGTGAGCACCAGCTCTTTCCCTGCTGGATCCACCCTAAATTCTACACCCTAAACCCACCACTCTCGTCCAGCGATACACCCAGAAGCCTCACGCCCATGACACCAACTGCGGCGCACAAAATGTAGACTACAGCCGAGGCCTTGAATAGCCAACCTTGCAAGGCTTGGTGCAAGAGCGTCCGCTTGAACTCTAGCATTTTGGCGAACCTCCCAGCCTCCATCATCCGAACCACGCTTAATAGCTCTTCAAATCCCATGGCAACACCCCGTCCTCCCAAGAGAATCTGATCGCATTTTCTTATCAACTATCCTACACCCTCAACCCTAGATGAAGCAGCACGGTGAGGTGCACACCCTTTCCTAATCGACTGTCACCTTCAGGTCCAGGAATAGGGTTTAGAGTTTGGGTTTAGGGAGAAGTACTCAGAGTATCCCCCTACAGACCTACAGACACATCGACATGGTAGTAGGATATCCCCTAAAGCCCTCTGCTAAATGTATAAGAACCCTAGGTAGCATTAGGGAGACCCCTCAAAGGGGACCCTTCTGAACCCTACTTGTGGCTCTCTTAAAGGGGACCTTATTGAGAGGGTCTATATCCCCAAGGGTCCCCCTAATCCTAACTCCCAAAGAACCCTTTGTCTCCAGGTGCCCAGCTATGCCATTCCCTGGGAGCCCATGTCCTCCCCGCCTGCTGAGGCGATGGCCTCAAAGGCGCCTGTGGGATGGTTTAGTGTTTAGGGTTTTGGGGTTTGGGATTTGGGTTTATAAGGGATTTGGGTTTAGGGTTTAGGGTTTAGGGATTTGGGTTTAGGTATCTCCGGAACTCTTCGTTACAGCTGCGACTCGTAACAGGTGGTGTCTGATTGATAAACCGGCGTGAGTATAGTTGATCATGATTCGTGTTCTCATGTTCCGTCGTGGTCTTTGTTGTTTTCTGCTTGCTGCTGTAGCTGTATCTACTTCTAAGCTATCTGCGGGCGCTGCTGCTCTTGCCGAAACAAGCCTAAGCCCCGCAGACTTAAGCCAAAGTTCCCCGATTCCCCCAAGGGTCCCGTAGACCTGCGTGGTTCCCAATCCTCTTAGAGACTCTGAAATCCAGAGCCCTAGGTCCTCGTCCCCTAAACCCCCAAACCCTAAACCCTTCAAACCCTTAATCCCCAGACCCTAAACCCTTAAACCCATAACCCCTAGACCCTTAAACCCTAAACCCTAAACCCTTAAGCCCTAAACCCTAAACCCTAAACCATTAAACCCTAAACCCTTGAACCCCCCAAAAAACCCTTAAACGGGTTTGGGTTTTAGAGTTTAGGGTTTAGGGTTTAGGGTTTGTGGGGGCTTCTGGGCATGCCGCCCTAAATCTCATAACTCCTATAAACCCTAAATCCAAACAGGACTCATTGAGCAAAGATACGTTCAGGCTTTAACAGTTAGGCGATCACCGAAGCGCCCCAACCATGCAACGATCGCACCAGCTAGTGCTCGGTTAGCACAGCATGACAAGATCAAAGATACACATTAAGTGGCCGTGCGAGTCGCGGGCTCCAGAGCCCGAAACCCTAAACCTGAGCCCCAACTGGACACAGGTTCCCGGGCCTTGCGCGCTGATGGATGCACCTGGGATCGTACAGAATCGTTCTTGAGGAGCTTTGGGACGTATGCGAAGGGGTTAGGACAGGTTTTTTTCTGCATGCTATAGTTGGAAGGTGGTTGCAAACCAGACTCTAAGGCAGCTGGCTTAGGGCGCTGTGACCAAGTAGTACATCTACCCCCTCGGCCTCTTAGAGAGAGAGGGAGAGGGAGAGAGAGAGAGAGAGAGGAGGCAACTCCACACCAGAGCCCTGGCGAAAGAAAGAAAGAAAGAGAGGGAGAGAGAGCGAGAGAGAGAGCGAGAAAGAGAAAGAGCAAGAGCGAGAGCGAGAGGAGGGAAGGTGGTCATGCGTCGTGTATGCAGGGATTGCATATATGCACGTGTATACACGTACGTACATACATAGATATATACATACATACATACATACATACATACATACATACATACATACATACATACATGAGTAGGTACGTACGTAACCAATTCGCTCGACACCCGTTGCATTTACATCTAGTTGAATAATATATGCACATTCCTACATAAAAAACACTGACTGATAGGCTTGCCGACAGGTTTCTCTCCGTGCCCAAGGAAGATAGGCCCAAACCCCAAAATCGGAATCCAGGCTCCGCCGGGGCAGAGGTCACGGAGCACATCCGATGAGATGCTGGAATCCAAGTCGAGCTGATGGTTTTGTACATGCCATGAGCTTACAGTGTGAAGAATTGTGTGTGAAGTGCAAATCCAAAGGCTCGCAACGGCCGAGGAACCGAACATACATGTTCTTGCAGGCACCAGTCACGAAGAAGTAATGGCCGCAACTCATATTGTCTTGTACTTAATGGCATTTCCTTAGATCTGGCAGCAGAACCGGTTCATCCCATCGTAGTGCTGATTACCTTGACATGACCAGCAATCCCAAACCCCACCCTAATGTAAAATGGTGTAGTATAATAGTATACCCTGATATTCCCGGCATAATCTTTGATGAACACCAGAACGCTATTGACATGTTTAACCCCGTTTAACCCCTTTATTTCGACCCAAAATCTGCCCACGTGAGAGCGGAAGCAAAACGCTGGAAGCCTTAGGCCGCGTGGCGGGGCCCAGGCTTGGCAAGCATCTGGATTGGGTTGTAGGGTTTATGTGTAAGGGTTGAGGGGTGGGGTTTAAGGATTTAGCATTTCTTTCGACTGCATGTATTGGCGTTTCAGGAAGTAGGGCTTAGGGACGAGTCGGGAGCATTGTAAATCATGGTGCCGCTAGGCACCTTATAGTTCACATGTCATTGCCAGTCGTGGTAATATCTTTGTTGAAGAAGAACCTTTTTGAGTTTTGCGACTTCGAGGCTTGAGTTTTGCTGAGGCTGCAGGGTGTCAGTTCGCAAGCTTCAGCATTGAAGATTTCGAGCTTGCCTGCGTCGTTGAAGGGGGCCTCCGAGGACTTGAGGGTGTTGAGGATGTGAACATAAAACCCTGAGAGCAGGCTTTCGTGGAACCAGCATCGGGGTCTAAGGCGGGAAGCTTGATCCACAAATTTCGGCTCGGGGTTTAGAAGGGGGGGGGGGGTTCGGGGTCAGGCTGTCGGTATGTCCACAGAGTTTCGGAGTTCAGAGCCTCACCCTCTCAGTTCTCAGCTTCCGTTTAACTGTGTACGTTTTTTTTAATGGTCGATGGTCATTTCTGCTACTCGTAGCACTGGCAGTTTCACTGCTGTTTACTGCTATGGCTATGACAATGTTTCAGCACGTGCCATCAGGTTCATCATCTTGAGTTATTCCACTCCTGATCCGCTGTTGGTGTTACATTATCTTAGTTGATGCTGTTAATTATTTGTGAGTGTTGGTGTGGCACTTGTTACTACCATGAGAACTCACGTTGTTGATCTTGCTGTTGCCACTAGATTTTGTTTGCGTTGTTACTGTTGTGATGAAGAATACTAGGTTCAAGACCGAAGCACATCGTTCTTGCAGTTGGACAGGATGTGCTCGAGCAGCAAGCGATCTTGGCAAGCATCCAGGCAGGGTGTTTACACACGCAAAAATCTTGGAACCCACTGCGAATGACAATCCTACTTCAGCAAGCACCAGCTACATGTTGTGGAATTGCCTCCGTTGCTTGTAGCATTACCAGGATCTTTCAAAGACTTGAAGGTATTCCAAAGGCTTGCAAAACTCACACAGATGACGACTTGCAAGGGGTTTAGGGTTAATCTGGCAGTTGTTCGTGTTTTCCTCTGAACAGGTGAAGTAGAGGTCTCTGTGTCTCACCTGTCGCCAGTCGAACAGCCCGTCCTCAAGAAGCGCGGGGCAGAGGCCTCGACGGTGGCTGCACGTGCTCTGCTGCAGCATCTCCTACGGGTACCAACAACAACAACCACTACTACTACGACAACAACTACCACTACTACTACGACGACGACGACGACTCTACAAGTACTACTACTTGTACTACTACTAGTACTACGACTAATACCACTACTACTACTACTACGACGACGACGACTACTACTACTACCACTACTACTACTACCACTACTACCACTACTACCACTACCACCACTACCAACACTACCACCACCACCATTACCACTACCACTACCACTACCACTGCCACTGCCACAGCCACTGCCACTGCCACTACTACTACTACTACTACTACTAGTAGTTAGTACTACTACCACAACAACAGCTACTACTACGACTGCTACTTCTTCTGCAAGTACTCCTAGTGCTAGTACTGCCACTAATAATTTTCTGCTTTCAGAAGAAGTTCAAGTGCTAGTACCAGGCTAGCAGTACTTGCACAATGCTGGGGGCTTCGCAATGCTCGTTAGTGCTGTTCCATGCTGACATCTTGCTGGCCAAAGTCTGTGAGTTAGTGCCTTGCAGGCGGCTGTGGTTTGATGTTCCATGTTTTCAATATGCTTTTTGTCCTGGGTAGTTCGCTCCCCATGAATCCCCCACGCTTATTTGCAGAATGGGTGTTGCACAGCCAACGCCCCCTCATTGCTCACACTTTGCTGCCTTCGTTGTCCCCGTGATTGCTGTTGTTTCGTCGCTGCTGCTGCTGCTGCTGCCGCTGCTCGCGCCATCCCGTCCAGCTCTTGCTGCTCACTGTTGTTATTGTTTCGTGTTTGCTATGGTTCTAGGCCTTGAGTGTTCGAGATGGGCCTTCGCTGATGTGTTTCTGCGGCGAATGACGTTGTTGGTCGTGCTGATGATGTTTCTACCGATGTTGCCGTTAGGTGTGCTACACCGGCGACTAAGGAACATGTTGCAGCCCATCCCCCGCGAGAGAAGCAGCTTGCCCGAACCTCAAGGGCACAAGCGCACGGTGCAGCTGACGAGACAAGATTTCAGTAATCTTTGGTGGCTGGGGCTGATATTGATCGACCATAGCATTGCCACTCTAGAGGTAGATGCTTCGCTGCTCGGTTGGAGATGGATGGTGAGCTTCGTGCTTGAAGTTCATGCGGGCGCACCAGTGGATGCCAAAATGTCTCGGTTGCCATGTTATCAAGGGTGAAGAACGGCGGCGGTTGAATCAGCACGCATCCGCCCCCGCACATGAAGTGGAAAGTCTTGACACCGGCGTGAGATCTAGCAACCCGTGTCTAGGCATCAAGGATTGACAGCGGAGTTTGGGCGAGTGCTTGGAATGTGTTGCAATAACCTAGTAGTATAGTACAGTCGCAGAACAGAATATAACTCTTGTTATTTTCATTTTGAAAAGCGATACAGTCTACAATACGAATGTAGTAGGATGTTGTGTTACATTGTTGCGCAGCCCTATAGACCGTATTCGATCCAAACGATGTGGCGCGGGGCTTCTGGCTTAAATCGCAGCAGAAGAAGTCCTGAAGAGATTGAATGGCACGGCTCTCGGATAGTAAAGAAGTTTCAATTGGTGTGTAAAGCCAGAAGAAATTGAAGTAGAGATGTGGGAGGGAGGCAAACACTTTCGGAATTTATGGTTGCCAGCCGTGCGGCAGATATCTTTGAAGTTAAGAAACGAGTAGTGTGTGCAAAGTATATGGCAACGATGTAGGCGGTTTCTTTTCTCTGGTAGCTTAGTCGCAATTCCCTTTCCGGCTGCCTAAAGTGCTGATTTTTCAGACAGCACACAGAAGCTTCAATAATTACCAGTATCATTCCTGCGGCTAAGGGTTCCTTATTCTTACTAAGTTATACTATAAAGGAGCCCACAACCCTATTCTAATCAAGGCCCCTACATTACACCCCGACACTATCTGAATCCCCTTCATCCGGACTGGGATTCTGACGACGCTGAGGCCGCAACGAACGGCTAGGAGTGCTGCACAACGCAAGGTCACTGGAGGGGATCACGACTAGGTTTTCATCGTTGAGGAATTTGTTGCGATGGCCCACAGCTTGAATGTGTATGAGGATTCGGAGATGTTTGGAAACCACGGTCCGGTGGTTTTAGGTTCATGGGTTGGCTCAGAATGGTTCGAGCCCCTGGCTTGGGGTTCCAGGTTTGGCATCTTCTGCTGGCTTTCGAACACAGGGTAGAATAAGAACAGTTACAACTTCCCGGGTAAATGCAAACGTCAGAACCCAGGGTGCTGATGCTGTTACTGTAACTTAATAGCCTTTCGATGTCCTTACCGAGAGGAAAGCTTGCTGAAGGAGATCTTGGCAACTGATGCAAGTTCCTTATGAAACAGTCTGGAGAAGGGCATCGAAGACTGCGCCAGACAGCAGCTCCAGATACCACAAAGGCGCTTAAGCCTTCAGGGTTTAGGGCGAGTTGTGCCCTCAGCGCTGGCTACGGGTTTCAAGCCCCTTTCCAAACCTCGGCCAAGCTTTTCCCACATCCCACACGCCCCTCTAGAAAAGCCTGGGCAGGGCGTTTGGCAGAGCCTTGAACACCCCAGTTCCCGGATGCCCTCCACAGAAATCGTAAAGTCATGAACTCCTCACTCAGATCTCGGAAGCCGCATAGGCTTTACTGCAGTCCCTCGGGCTGTGCCAGCAACCCAGCATGCCTTCGGGAAGGACTTGCTGTCGTTTTCGCCGCAGCCGTCGCAGCGGCAGCAGCAGCAGCAGCAGCAGCAGCAGCAGTAGAAGAAGCAGATAATCACCATCGCCATGCTATCATCGTGACTGACATTATCATCGGCGACAGCTTCACCACCCTCACCATCAAGATCAGCACTACATCAACCAGACTTTCCTCACCATCATCATCATCATCCTCCTCCTCTCCGTCGTTGTCGTCGTTCTCCTCTTCATCATGAGCCTCACCACCACCACCACCATCATCATCATCATCATCATCGATCGTCAACACCTTCATCGTCATCACCATCACCATCATCATCAGCCGCCTCACTACCACCAGCACCACCACCATCATCATCATCATCACCATCATCGCCAACATTTGTCACCAGCATCCACATCACTTTGAACCATCATCAACCATCATCATCATCATCATGATCACCATCATCCTCATCATCATCATCATCATCACTCATCATCATCCTCTCTGTCGTTGTCGTCGTCATCATCATCCTCATCCTCACCATCACCATCATCACCATCGTCGTCATCATCATCATCATCACCGTCATCACCATTAACCAGCAGCAGCATCATCATCACCATCATCATCAGCCTCACTATCAACATCCTCATCCTAGTCATCATCCGCAGCAGCAGCATGCCGTTCCCACTTGCTATCGAATGAGATCATGAGAACAGATCGGATAACACGGAGCAGGACCTCCTCGCACAGTCGCGCACGTCAGCATCTCACATGTCCTTCGCAACCGTCAATTATCATCATCAGCTCCGCCATATAGGAAATGCCGCAGCCGCCTCCGCCAAAATCACCAGCAACGCTAACCGCAACAACACTGCCCCTGCAGCGAAACTACGTAAATGCAGCAGAGCTAACCAGAAGGCACGGCACACTTTAGCTTGAAAGGTGGAATGTTTGTGGCGATGGCCTTAGCTTTCATTGTCGATTCTTGCCGCGGGTGTTGGCCGATTCGATTGTGATGAAGAATCTGAAATCTTGTCAGATATGAAGCAAGGTCCCGGTGCTTTCCTGAACAAGCCGGTGCAGGAGGCTCTACAGCTTGGGAGTGTGAGCGCCTTTTCAAGTGCTTTGGATCTTCAGCTTCATCGTTTCAATCGCCCTTCGCGTGAGGCTCGAGTCTTGAGTTTCGTGTGTTGTGGTTTGGGCAATGATGTATTTCTCAGTTTGGCTATTCGAGGATATTGATATTCACGGGTTGTCCAGACGCGAGCATAGTTGTCTTCTAGTGTCGACATCGGATCTGTCTTGTACTAAAACTGGTCTTCATCTGACTTTCCACGGGCACTCTCGATGCAAGAGAATCAAGAACCTTCAAAGCGTCAGCAACATGCCCATGGCATAACAAAGATCCCAGGCTTCATGTTTTTTGTTGCAAAGCTCCATGGACTGCTTTATTTGTGTTTCCCGAACTGCAGTACTACATGACTACTACACACTGATATCCTATTCCGTACGACCATTCTGCTGCTGTAGTGTATGATGTGACATTGTGGTGCAGACCGGCCCGGCTGCCTTTATGAGACCGGTATTTGGACATTATACACCAAAGTGCGATGTCATAAGAGCGCGCAGGTGTCCTTGTAGACTTTCAGGTTTAGGAGCCCCAGCCGAGACCCCTGACAAGGGGATAATCGTGCTTTTGCCCGACCCTGCTCTGATGACGTCCTCAGCTTTGCCATCTTTGCCACGGGCCAGTAAATGCTGCAAGGTCTCTGGGTTCACATGGCCGGGCACGGCTGGTGGCGAGGCCTTGGCAGATGTAGGGTTGGCGTTTTTGACATACGGTTTCCCGGCAACTTTAAGCAGATGATTGGGCACGCAAGCTGCAGGCATTTCTGGAGCGCCTTTATTCGTGTCGGTACCATGGGTCAACTGTTGCGGTTTTTTCAAGGGTCTGCGTGATGCACTGCAGCTGCAGGTTAACTGAGGGATTGCAACAGCTTCCTCCCCATGTACAGCCGCCGCCCGCACCAACACAGTCTTTGTACGTGAGCATGCGCCCTGATTTCCACTGACATGCCGCGTGCATGCCAAGCCCTAGCAGCCCTGGACCAGACGGCAAGGTCCATGGGTGTACCAAGGATCCTTTGTAGATCAGGTTCCGCTAAGCAGTCATTCAGCTCAGCAAAAGAAGTCAAGAAAGCAAGGCAGGAGATTTGCGTAGTCCGCGGGTACAGAGTAGGTAAGAACACCGGCGTGGAGACTCTGCAGCATTCTACAGAAACTTGAGCTAGCTGGTCGGGGATGGGACCAGAAACGTCATGTGTTGGTCTAGAGGGTGGTGTGCTCCAGGCACGATCGACTGTGAGCCAATGGCCTGCATCCCCATCTGGTGCCGAGGACCGTCAAACCTGCGGCCTTCGGCTATACTATCACGTACCAATTTACTGCATTCTGTACTGTATGATGGAAAGATGCACTAGAGTATTCGAAACGACACTTCAAGGTACTACCATAATGAGCTACTGCACCATTGGCACTTGAACATGCATGTCGCACTCAAGGCCTGTGAGCTTTTGCAGGCTTTGAAGTATTTCAGTATCCCTAAACCCTAAACCCTAAACCCTAACAAAAGGACCTGCAGCCTGAGGGAAGGACCTAAATAGCTTTCAGGCATAGCAGCGACAGCTGCAACAGCGCAAAGGCGCTGAACCCCAAGCCGGAAGATAAGGCCCTTACTATTACTACTGCGATTACTATATTAGAATTAGGGTTTAGGGTTTAGGGATTACTATATTATTTTTACTATTACTATATCACTGTTACGGTTATTCTGGCCCAGCTGCAGGCCCAATGAATCGCCTTCCCATCGCACAACACGCGCGCATCTCACGATCCTCCACTAGCATCGCCCTAGCGGCCGAACATTTAAAGATTGTCGGGTTGTCAGGGCTGTGAGGGTTTTTGGGGTTGAAGGACGATAGGGTTTGGGGTTTGGTTGCCTGTCTCACTGTGCAGTTTTCTCATCCTCATCTCCGCAGGAGGGACGCGAAGGACGCAGCTTGGCCATACAATGGCCGGGCTCGCCGATCGAGGCCTGAGAGTTGATGAGTACTATTACTCCTACTATGGCTGGTGCTATTACTATCACTGTTACTATTACCATCACTATTACTGAGTACTACTATTACGGTTGATATCACTGTTATTCTTGGATTAGAGTGTGGCCCGTGTTTCTGTATTCTCAGTGCTACTTCTACAGGAAGCTCCTTTTTGGGCTTCGTGACCCATACCTCCAGGCTTGAAGAATGCTACATTCCGGAAAACTGGTGTTGTGCAGTCTGGGTTTCGGAGAGGTAGAGGCCTTGTCGGGTGCGGGGCTGTTTTAAGGGCAAGGTGCTCGAGGTGTTTGAAGGATTGTTTTTTCGGTAACACTGTGCACCGCATCTCGTACACTTACACATAGGCACGGGTGTTTTGCCCCAGTGTAGCACCTATAGATGTTACCTTCTCACATAAAAGCCGGAAGAACCCGGTGGTTATTCTAATTCTACTGCGAGCAATGGATGGTCCACCTCGCCGCCTGAGGGGCCCCTGCCATGGTATGCCCCATCGACGGTTGTCATTTTATGTTCAGTTTCGGTGAATGCACTTTGGGACACCGTGCTGACAAAACAACAACTTGAGGGCTGAGGGCACTAGGTTTCAGAGTTTGTTAGCTTCTGCTGTCGGGTCCCCAAACCTCCAAACCTTATTCTTCTAGACTCCGACCCTAAACCCTAGACCCTATGCACGACAAACCTCCAAAGATTTAGTCTTCTGGACTCCGAAACCCTTGACCAACCACCCTTAAGAGGCTCCGGGGCATTCCCCCCCAGCCGCCATCTCCTCAAGCTCTCCACAGGCCACGAGCCGCGATGCGTTGTAGCAAGGGTTCGGGGTTTCGGGGTTGTGGAACAACAGGCATATGTTGTGCTTTGGATGTGGGGCGATTCGCCATCGAATTGACATCTCTAGGAGCGGCTAACATTGAATACAGACAACTGAGTAAGGAAGCCGGTAGCTAGACACACGTGGGACACCAGCCTGCACCGTGATGCTTGCACTCATGCATTCATGCATAACTGCATTCAATAGTATCCTCCGTCCGATCCATGCACGCAGGCACGCAGTATCTACACAGCCCTGCATGCATCTACAGCTTGCGGTTTTCTTACCTTCGAAACCTACATCCCTAACCTTGAGCCTCCAGACTCGAAGCCCGAAGCCCTCAAATCCCAAAGCCGTGGGCAGGCGTTCGCCCAGTCACCAGCAGCAGCCTCTCCTGGCAAGGTGGCTGGCTTTCTTTAAGTGTTTCCGGCTCAGGGTTTAGGGGTTAGGCCCGGTCCCGGTTAGGCTTTAAGGCTTCCTTGAAGGCTCCCTTCGGACCACAAATAAGGGGAAAATTTCGAAACCCAGGTTATATGTAAGCTTCAGAGCGTTAAGAGACTTGGGCTTCAGGGTGGGACTTAAGGTGTGGAGATAGGAGGCAGCAATGTGCAGGTGTTTGTCGGTCGGTTAGTTATGATATGGGTTTAGGGTTTAGGGTTTAGGGATCATTGAGGAGCGTTTGCATGACAGCACGAATCTCGATCACGTTGAACTCGGAACCCCCGGCATCCAAACTCACCTCAAACCCTGATGGCGCCTTTATACTATACCCTAAACCCTAGACCCTAAACCCTAGACTATACTTTACTATACTAGCTAGGATTACGGGCCTTTGGGTGTGGAGTTCAAAATTTTATCTTTTTCGCTCCCACAGCTTCGAGTTTTGGGCTACCGGGCTTCGCTGCAGATTCCACGCTCCGTGGAGTAGAGTTTAGGATTTAGGGTTTGAGGTTCAGGGTTTAGGATTTGTAGGGTTTAGGGTTTAGGATTTAGAGTTTAGGGTTTAGGTAGGATGTAGCCAGTACATCTCCGAAAGTTGCAACAGTTCACTCAAAATGCCTGGTCTGGCTACAAAGTCTGGCGTGATCGAGCAAAGCTTTTTGTAGGAGTCCGCGTCTACATCGCAACACCCAACATGCTGAAGAGTGACCCATCCAACGTCCGAGAGCTTGCATGCTGTTCCTGTTTTTAGTTACCTTGTAGAACACTAAATATGTCATAGGTTGGACAAACTTGGAACGACAATGGAGACTGTAGGTACAGTCCAAAACAAACACTTTTTCCTTGGCCCAAAACCCTATTGTAGTTACTCAGGCCCCTATGTTAAGGATTGAACCCTTGGTAGCTATTTTCCCACAATGCTTCGGGGTAGTGTTCTTGTGTGTAGCATGTTGTTGTTAGGAACTAGGAACAGACATGCATAGTATACCGAAATATGTATAAACAAGAACAGAAGTAAATGAACATGTATGCCATGCATGTGTGTGTACATATACATGTACATATTATATATATAGATATATACGGAAGTAGGTATGTATGGATGTATGTATGTACATATATATATATATATGTGTAGAAACAAATCTGTATGTGTCTGAGTGCTTGTGTCGTGGCCTAACTCGGTCTGACTCGGTCGCAGGGCTTGCATGTACGGTTACAGGTTGTGCATTTAGCCTCGAAGAGGAGAATCCTGGAGTGTCATAGCTTGTATAAAAAAGTGCGTGTATGAACCTACAACAGGATTAGAAACTTGTTATATGTATACTGTATACAGATACACATTTCGTGTTTGTTCATGGGTTTCTCCTTATATAAAGAGCAACGAATGTACGGGCGGTAAAGCAGCAGGAACTGTTGTTGCTTCTGCCGGTTCCCATAGGCCCTAAACCCTAAACCCTGACCCTTGAAGCCCTTGTCGAGCCCCAGATTCGATCCGCGGCAAGTTTCGATTCTTCGAAGTGCTCCACAATTGTCTGAAACCCCCAAACTCCAAAGCCAGGAGCACACTGACCGTGCGTCACGTTCGTTTGCGCATGGCTGTTCTGCTATTCTCTGTCTCTCTCTCTCTCTCTCACTCACTCTCTCTCTTTTTGTTATCTCTCTTTCTCTCCTTCTCTGTATATATATATATGTGCCCATACAACCACTTGATTTATGTGTGGATGGCCCGATATTGGTGTACAGGGGGCTTTCGTTGTCAGTGCCAGTATCCATTGCAAGCTCTCGCTACAGTCACTACAGTACGGATACCCGCAAAGGCAGGCATCGTAAGTGTTGCTCGTCCGACTGCGGCATTCCATGTAAAGCCCTATGCCCCCAGCACTAGAACCCTTATCCCTGAACTCTAAAAACTCCAGGGAATGCACTCCTCTCGGCATTTGCGGCTGAAGGTGGGTTAGGATTTTGGGTTTCAGGGTTTATTTAGGGTTTGGAATTTTATATGTAGGTTCAAACTTGCTGCTTCGAGCTTCATCGTTCGCCATGTGCGGTTGGGTGGAGTGTTTGCCCTTGCGAAGGTCTCACACCCCGGGGTCGCAAACGGTTCGCCAACCACAAGCTCACCAATGCAGGCTGGGGCCGAATCGACTGGTTTGAAAAGCTTAGGGGGTGCCCCAATCTTGAGCACGGAAAAGCCCTGACCCAAAACGTGCAAGAACTTGAAAGGAAAAAGTGTGAAGCACGTTTTGTGCATGTGTGTGCATTCATGCTAAGCAGATACGTGTATGGCTTGCCCTATACATGAGCAAGTGAATTCCCACGTACAATTGTATGGTTTTAGAGCAAAGTGTGTATGTTCTACTTACATAATAATGCATGCATTCCCTTGTGGGTTCGCATGTCCGTATGTTTGTATGTATGCAAGCAAGTAAGTATGTGCTTAAGTATGCACGTATGCATGTACGCACCTATGTATGTATCTGTAAGTACATACGTATCTATCTGTTTCTGTACGTATGTATGTATACGCGTGTATATGTAATGTAATGTAGTGTAATGTAATGTAATGCAATGTAATGTAATGCAACGTAATGCAACGGAATGCAGTGTAACTTAATGTGATGTAGTGTAAGTAAGTAAGTAAGTAAGTACGTAAGTAAGTATGTATGTATGTATGTATGTATGTCTGTATGTAGGTATGTATATAGGTATGTAGAGGTATGTAGAGGTATGTATGTATGTATGTATGCATGCATGCATGCATGTATGTATGTCCCCGTCTGTCGATGTAAGTATGTACGTATGTATGCATGCTTCCAAGTACGTGCATGCGCTTGGATGTATAGAGTGACGGACAGGTCGGTTCGCAACAGTGTTTGTACAGATCTATGCAGAGAGTTAGAGGAATTCGCAGATAGCTCTGTGTACACACACACACAGAGACAGACATACATATACACCTACAAATATACATATACATACATGCTTGTCTGTCGACACACACACACACACATCTATGTATATATGTATATATATATATATGTAATATGTAGCACTGCCTGCAGTGCCTCGGCCAAAGCATCATCTCCTGGAAAGAAGTTGACTGACCACAAGTCCCAGACCCGAGAAACAGCGTCCGTCCCAAATTAACTAACATTAAAGAGGACGCCCCCACCCCCCAACCCCGCCAACATGGCCCATGAACTGCAAAACACATTGTAGAGGGTCATCTAATGTATGTGTTGATGTGTGCATGTGTATACAGATAGACCTATAAACAAACGCAAATGTGTGTCCGCACGCTCCACGGCTCACATTTGCGCACCAATCTCTATCTTGCTCGTTTCTTTCAAGCTCACCAAGATACAGACACATGAGCATTGGGCATACACACAGACATGCAACCTCTCTCTTATTCCAGCTCTCTCCTCCCTGGTTATGTGGCAGTCTGCAGTATTCGTATTAGTATTACTACTAGTATTGTTAGTATCACTATTATCATTATTATGATTATGATGATGATGATGATGATGAAGATGATTACTATTATTACTCGTATTAGTATTAATCCTAGTATTGTTAGCATCATTATTATTAGTATAATAGTATTGGTACTAACCCTAAACCCTAAACCCTTTGGTACTATATAATGTTTGTAGTGGCGAGGAAGTGAGTGCCACACACGCCGGCGGCCCTGCACAGCGGCCGGCATCACCTTTTCAGGCTTGTTTTAGGGTGGCGGGTCTGGGGTTTAGGGTTTAGGGTTTTATGGAGGAGGGTCTAGGGTTTAGGGTTTAGGGTTTAGGGTTTTAGGGTGGAGGGTCTAGGGTTTAGGGGTTATGGGCTTGAGGCTTAAGAATCAGGGGACGGGATCTGCTTTGAGGCTTTACAGGTACAAGATGGAGATTTCCTGTGTAGGTATCGTGGAGAATGGGCACGAGATCTTTGACTTTGCTGTGTTGGTAGATGTTGGACGTTCAGGGCTGATTCATAGCCTTCAGCTTCTGCAGTGGGGCTTCGGTCTGGGACCTTCCTTTCCACGCTTCGACTGATTTCGAACCCATGTCAGGCAGGATGAACATGATGAAACTGTACAGAGTAATGGCAGCAACAATATCAACGCTGTAGCCTCTGAATTTCACACGGATATCGTCGTCTTCCAGATAGCGGCAATAAGTAATTGTCTTCGGCAGAAACGACAGGGGGCATCCCCGGCAGCGCTCAGTGGCAGCCTTGCTGGACAATGGCCTGCGTCACCCTCGGAGGACCATGGAGGGAGAATGGGGTTTGGGAAATTCGGCATTTGGTTGTGCACAGGACAAGTTTAGCTGCCATACAGAGAAGATTAAAGCAGCCATCCGGCTCAATGGACGACTAAACAAGCTTCGCGCAGTAGGACCGGCTTTGTGGAAATGGATGCATCATCGTCGGTTTCTTCCGGATCGGTTTCCTCGAGTCCGGTTCGCTCGAGTCCGGTTCCGTCAAGTCCTGGAAGTCCGGGAACACCGAGAAGTCCTGCTACTTGTAGTGTCATTGATGATTTCGCATCCATTGTGGAGGCTCTTCCGAACCCTTTGTTTGCCAGTGGGGTGGCAGAGACCCCGTGTTTGTGCACAGCGATGGGGGTCTTGTCATTGCCTCAAGATCTTGCAGAACTGAAGGCTTTGTGCAAGCAAGCCCCTTTTGGTCGGGGATCTGAGACAGTGGTTGACCAGAAGATCAGGCGAAGCATGGAGACTCAAAATGTGGACGTCCGATGGGCTGATCTTAAGCTTGTCTTGTCCAAAGTCCGTGCAGAGCTCTGCCCAGATGTGGATTTGGTTGCCAAGTTATACAAGGTCTTGTTGTATGAGCCAGGCGATTTCTTCCAGCCCCATGTAGATAGCAAGGTTGGCGATGATCACATCATGACCCTCGTGGTGGACTGTGGGGCTGGCGACTGCAAAGGTGGAGAGCTTTGCTTTCCCAAGCGAGCTTCCCAGTGGCGCGAGCTGGAGAAAATCGGGCGAGACAGGACCTGGCTCTCCGAATCAGGATCGTGGTGTTGCTTTTTTTCCTCTGAGCTTCACTGTGTGAAGGAGGTCACCGCAGGGCATCGCGTCATGGCGACTTTCAACGTTTTTGGGAGCCCAGCCCAGACAGAGAACTCCGAGACGGCTTTCCCCGGGAGTTCCACACAGAACTGCTTCTTGTCGTTGCCGCGGCATGTGCAGCAGAAGGTGGTTTTGAGAAGCGGCAGGGGCAGCGTTTACTGCTGCAGCTGCACATTGCACATGCTCCTTTCAGCGTGACTGAGTGGGCGGCCCCGCCCAGATTCTGCAACTTTGGCTCGGTGAGTTCAAGGAGCGCCTGCGAGCAGAAATGGGGGACAAAGTCTTGCTTGGTATACCATTCCACAACATGTACAGTTTCGACAGCTCAGGCGTCCTGAGGCCTCATCATTTGAGGGGGAGGGATTGGCTCCTTTACAAAGCAGTGGTGGCTTTGGGATGGCATTGCCGCTTGGTGGAGTGCGCCGTGAGTTGCGAAACCTGCCAGAATGAAAAGGGGCTTTCAAGAGCTCGTATCGGCCAGGACATGACTGATCGCGGTGACTTTCAGGAAAACGGCTACTCGGGTTCCGCTGAGATCCAGATCCCCGAAAGGTTTCAAGCTTTGGCAGGGGCAACTACCTTGAGCCGGTCGGAGATGCGTTTCTTGATAGACACCAACGGGATGCTAGATTCTCCCGGGAGAGTACCCCACATTGTTTGGCCATTCCGGGGCGTCAAGTGGGCAGTTTCTCGGGCCTATTTTGCCAAACGCCTGCTTGGAGAGTCTCAATCCTGCGACAAGTCAGGCCCACTCTGGGGCAACGCCGGGCAATTTCGCATCTTTTATTATCGACGCGCAGCCTTACTCTGTGAGATGGAACCCTGCGACCGCACTGATCTTCGCAGCCTTGACCCTGATTTCTATGACCTTTGGAACAGTTTGTAAGACTCTCCCCATGCAGATCCTTCGCCGAAGGCGTGAGAGAGCATGCTGGACATGGTGTTCATCCTCCTGTTCGTCCAATTCAGACAGATGTATACAGATGTCTGCATGGTGAGTCCAAAATGGCCGCTGGCCGCGACATGATACAGCATGGACCCCCTACTATAAGGTCAAAATATATATATATATAGTATAATATAATAAATAAATAAATAAAAATATAAATAAATAAATATATATATATATATATGCTTGAATCTGCCATGGGACAGAACCCAACCCGAACCCAGCTGAAGGGATCCCAACCCAGACACGCGGATTCACCAGAACCCAGAGAGCTCAATACCCCTTAATTAAGGAATATACCTTAAATGATAAGGGGCTTCATATTGTGATTGAAGCTGTATTCCTTAGTTAAGGGGTACTGGGCTCTCTGGAGCCACAAACCTTTCTACCAAAGACCCCGAACCCCCGATGCGAAACGCGGCCAAGACAACCGACCTCCAGCCCGACACGCGCGACGACTCGTGGGAACCAGACGACGTTGCCATGATGCAGACTGAGCATGGACAGCAACAGCAACCCAAATTAGCAACTGTAGCCTAAGTCTATCAATGCGGACTCTATAAGGAGATATGATACCGCAGTAATAGTAAGGCGACGAGACGGGGGGACATGATTATCACTGTCTTGCTGAGACCGGGCCAGGCCTCTCCGCCTGAGACTGGCCTCGGCCAGTGGCCACCTCCAGAGGTCCCGGCAGGGGGGAGGGCTGCAGTTCGGGGTTGAGGGTGTATACCCAGAGAACCCAATACCCCTCAATTAAGGAATATACCTTAAATCATCATAGTACGGCCCTTATAATTTAAGGTACATATTCCTTATTAAAGGGGTACTGGGTTCTCTGGGTAATGTTTAAGGCTAAGGGGGCCCTTACCGGCTCAGGGTTCCGGGTTTATGAGGTTTCAGGCTTGGGGTTCACCGGTTTAAGGCTTAGGTTTTTTTTTTTTATATGGTGATTGCAGAATTGAGCTGTTCTCCGGGTCTGCTGCCTCAAGCGGAAAAATTGTCGGCTGCCTCGTTGAAGTGTTGTGGGGAGGGTGAGGGTGTTTTGTACTCGGCTCACTAGGTTCCCTGACGTCTTGGTGCTGGCGCAAACATTCCTTTGTCATGAGGTGCATACCGTGGAATTCGGAATAACAGGGGTCGAAAATTAAGTCGGCAACAATCTGCCCTTGTTGCCCATGTAATGATGTTTTCTATACCCCAAGCCCTGTTCTAACTCTTACGGCCCCCATATAGCAACAACACATCTCCATGCCCAACCCTCTTTGGCTTGTAGCCATGATCGCGATCGAAGCCATCAAGAGTGTGATTATGATGAACATCTGCTCTTATCGCATATGTATTTTTAATATATGTACTGATGGATGGATGTGTGTATGTATGGCATCCCTGTATGGCTGTGTGTCTGTTTGGTATGTGTGTTTGCTTGCGTGTATGCATATATATATATGTATGCATTTATATTTTTACTTAGACCTATATACACACATATTTGAGCACCAAACTCAGAGGCGCGCTGTGAAAAAACTTGAAAGTGTGGAACACCGTAACAGCGAGAAATGCTTGCGAGTGATCATGCGATATATGGCCTGCAGACAATTTCAGACTTGGGCTTCTACGAGCGAGATGCGAAAGCACTTCGAACAGGCGTCTTCTGTGCCCCGGCAGGGCAACAGCCCGGCCGGACAGTGGCCTGAGATGCCTGCAGAGGCGGGGAGACGTGCCTGGACAGGAACTGTAGTAGCATTGAGCACAGCCCGGCAGGCTGCCACTGCACGTGAATGTCATGCTTTAGATGATGCCTGTGGTGCTCGAGGGCGGTGGCAGCCAGTCTCGGCAGTGGCCTGTTACTTCGCCGCAGGCCAAACTGCGGCTGCTGCCATGAATGCCGGATCGGAATCAGAATTGTCACACGACATGCCTTTCATTTTCAAGAAGGCAGTATACGACTTGCAGTCACGCTTGTGCGGGTAATTAGGAGAAGCATGGGACAAGTCAAGACACGCCAGACACGGCTTCGGTGCTGATTACGTACATGCTGCTGCGCACCAAGACAATAAAGCCACCCCAGATCTGAAATCATAGGTACTGGTAGAAGTTTTTCCGCGCTGCAGGAACTAATTACGACAAACTTTTTCCATTTGGACGGCTGCGCTTCTATAGTTGCGGTTAGCAGCGGTTAGCACAGATGTAGTTGAAACAGGCAGAGCATTGCAGGGATGGCCCCTTGTCGAGATCAGGACATGGTTGACACGGGAAAGAAACGCCTAGTAATTATCGCTGCCGTCAGACCCCCCCAAAAACCATCTGAACCCCCAAACCCTAGGCCTTATAAACCCTACTCTAGCAGGTTCCGGCTGGAGAGAGCCCCGTGGGACAATGGCCTGCAGGACATGGACAGGCGCGGAGCATTGAGCAATATAGAAAAGCCAAAGTAGCTAAAGTTATGTCAAAGGCTCTTGCTCCAAAACAAAATTGTGAAGGCCCCTATATTAAGCCATTTGCCCGCCCCCATCCTGGCTATTGAGGCCTCCTGTGTTGTGTACGACGATGACTTCGGGCAGTCACCTGTGTTGCAGTTGCAAGAGTGATTGTTACAGTTTTGTTTGCAAACACCCACCTGGGCCCGTGTAGGTACATGTTAGTTATCCTTCCACAGGTGCCTGCTGAGCCACAGCGCAGTCTCAGCCAGTCTGGGCAGTGGCCTGCGACTCCCACAAAGGCCGGAAAAGGGGCTTGGAATGCTGCACATGGCTGGAAGTTGCGGACATCGTTCCCTGAAGCAGCTGCATGCGCTCCATCGGGGAAGGTTCCCGCCGCTGCTGAGCCCAGCTTCAGCAGCCAGGGTCTTCCCGGGCAGTGGCCTGCGCCTGCACAGGCGCGCAAATGGTCTCCGACATCCTTCCATCAGTCGAGCTAGCGCAGCCACATAATCCTTGTCCTTGATGTGATAGGCGAGCAATCTTGGTGCACTTGTGACTCCAGAGTTTGACCGATGTGATTCCTGATATGTTCGCACAGTGCCGCAGAGGATATGGTCAGCACAGATGCAAATGATTACCTTCACGTGTACTGTGTTTGGTAGCACCGCATTCCGGCAGGTCGCGGCTGTGCCGCCGGAGCAAAGCCAAAGCCCTTCCGGGCAGGCCCTTTCGCCTGCAGAGGTCCGCTGAGGGTGTGCAAGAGACAGTCACCTTCCCCACATAGTGTTTCAGATGGGGTCGGTGGAGTTCGAGGGATCGTTCTTGCGAGTTTCGCTCTGCGGGAGTTTTCGACGCAGCTGTGACAAGCAGTTGTGGTGGTTGGCCCGCTGCGCTCACTTGAGCCCCGTAGTCTGTACACCAGGTGCCTGCTGAGCCACGGCGCAGTGGCAGCCAGTCTGGGCAGTGGCCCGCGACTCCCACAGAGGCCGGAAGAGGGGCTTGGAATGCTGCACATGGCTGGAAGTTGCGAAAGCATGCGCTCCATCGGGGAAGGTTCCCGCCGCTGCTGAGCCCAGCTTCAGCAGCCAGGGTCTTCCCGGGCAGTGGCCTGCGCCTGCACAGGCGCGCAAAGGGTCTCCGACATCCTGTCATCAGTCGTGCTAGCGCAGTCACATAGTCCTTGATGTTAAAGGCGAGCAATCTTGATGCGAGTTTGCAGCTCAGCATAGACCAACCTGCTTCATTGCGATGTCATATTGTTGTCAAGGACAGGTTTCCGAATCTTCGTGGTGCACTTGTGACTCCGGAGTTTGACCGATGTGGTTCCTTATATGTTCGCGCAGTGCCGCAGAGGATATGGTCAGCACAGATGCTAAATAATTACCTTCATGTGTACTGTGTTTGGTAGCACTGCATTCCGGCAGGTCGCGGCTGTGCCGCCGGAGCAAAGCCAAAGCCCGTCCGGGCAGGCCCTTTCGCCTGCAGAGGTCCGCTGAGGGCGTGCCAGAACAATCGTTCCTCCACGTGTCCGCATGGGGTCTCTTTGTCGCATGCAGTGCGATTGACAGTTGGCTCATACTGGCTCATTCATGCAACATGAGGAGCATTTACTGAGTGTCTGGTGCCTCCAACGCACTCTCGCACATAGAGACAGTCGCCTTCCTCGCGGAGTGTTTCAGATGGGGTCGGTGGAGTTCCAGGGATCAGTCTTGCGAGTTTCGATTTGCGGGAGTTTTCGACGCAGCTGTGACAAGCAGTTGTGCTGTTGGCCCGCTGCGCTTACTTGGGCCCATACTCTACACCAGGTGCCTGCTGAGCCACGGGGCAGTCTCAGCCAGTCTGGGCAGTGGCCCGCGACACCCACAGAGGCCGGAAAAGGGGCTTGGAATGCTGCACGTGGCTGGAAGTTGCGGACATCGTTCCCTGAAGCAGCTGCACGCGCTCCATCGGGGAAGGTTCCCGCCGCTGCTGAGCCCAGCTTCAGCAGCCAGGGTCTTCCCGGGCAGTGGCCTGCGCCTGCACAGGCGCACAAAGGGTCTCCGACATCCTGTCATCAGTCGTGCTAGCGCAGTCACGTATTCCTTGATGTTAAAGGCGAGCAATCTTGATGCGAGTTTGCAGCTCAGTAATAGACCAACCTGCTTCATTGCGATGTTATTATACTGTTGTCTAGGACAGGCTTCCGAATCTTCATGGTGCACTTGTGACTCCGTTCCTGATATGTTCGCGCAGTGCCGGAGAGGATATGGTCAGCACAGATGCAAACGATTACCCTCACGTGTACTGTGTTTGGTAGCACTGCATTCCGGCAGGTCGCGGCTGTGCCGCCGGAGCAAAGCCAAAGCCCGTCCGGGCAGGCCCTTTCGCCTGCAGAGGTCCGCTGAGGGTGTGCCAGAACAGTCGTTCCTCCACGTGTCCGCATGGGGTCTCTTTGTCGCATGCAGTGCGATTGACAGTTGGCTCATACTGGCTCATTCATGCAACATGAGGAGCATTTACTGAGTGTCTGGTGCCTCCAACGCACTCTCGCAAATAGAGACAGTCGCCTTCCTCGCGGAGTGTTTCAGATGGGGTCGGTGGAGTTCGAGGGATCGTTCTTGCGAGTTTCGATTTGCGGGAGTTTTCGACGCAGCTGTGACAAGCAGTTGTGGTGGTTGGCCCGCTGCGCTCACTTGAGCCCCGTAGTACTGTACACCAGGTGCCTGCTGAGCCACGGCGCAGTCTCAGCCAGTCTGGGCAGTGGCCCGCGACTCCCACAGAGGCCGGAAAAGGGGCTTGGAATGCTGCACATGGCTGGAAGTTGCGGAAGCAGCTGCATGCGCTCCATCGGGGAAGGTTCCCGCCGCTGCTGAGCCCAGCTTCAGCAGCCAGGGTCTTCCCGGGCAGTGGCCTGCACCTGTGCAGGCGCGCAAAGGGTCTCCGACATCCTTCCATCAGTCGTGCTAGCGCAGCCACATAGTCCTTGATGTGATAGGCGAGCAATCTTGATGCGAGTTTGCAGCTCAGCATATGCTAGACCAACCTGCTTCATTGCGACGTCATAGTGTTGTCAAGGCCAGGTTTCCGAATCTTCATGGTGCACTTGTGACTCCGTTCCTGATATGTTCGCGCAGTGCCGGAGAGGATATGGTCAGCACAGATGCTAAATAATTACCTTCACGTGTACGGTGTTTGGTAGCACTGCGTTCCGGCAGGTCGCGCCTGTGCCGCCGGAGCAAAGCCAAAGCCCGTCCGGGCAGGCCCTTTCGCCTGCAGAGGTCCGCTGAGGGTGTGCCAGAACAGTCAAGAACAGTCGTTCCTCCACGTGTCCGCATGGGGTCTCTTTGTCGCATGCAATGCGATTGACAATTGGTTCATACTGGCTCATTCATGCAACATGAGGAGCATTTACTGAGTGTCTGGTGCCTCCAACGCACTCTCGCACATGGAGACAGTCGCCTTCCTCGCGGAGTGTTTCAGATGGGGTCGGTGGAGTTCCAGGGATCAGTCTTGCGAGTTTCGATTTGCGGGAGTTTTCGACGCAGCTGTGACAAGCAGTTGTGGTGGTTGGCCCGCTGCGCTCACTTGAGCCCCGTAGTCTGTACACCAGGTGCCTGCTGAGCCACGGCGCAGTCTCAGCCAGTCTGGGCAGTGGCCCGCGACTCCCACAGAGGCCGGAAAAGGGGCTTGGAATGCTGCACATGGCTGGAAGTTGCGGACATCGTTCCCTGAAGCAGCTGCATGCGCTCCATCGGGGAAGGTTCCCGCCGCTGCTGAGCCCAGCTTCAGCAGCCAGGGTCTTCCCGGGCAGTGGCCTGCGCCTGTGCAGGCGCGCAAAGGGTCTCCGACATCCGTCCATCAGTCGTGCTAGCGCAGCCACATAGTCCTTGATGTGATAGGCGAGCAATCTTGATGCGAGTTTGCAGCTCAGCATATGCTAGACCAACCTGCTCCATTGCGACGTCATAGTGTTGTCAAGGCCAGGTTTCCGAATCTTCGTGGTGCACTTGTGACTCCGGAGTTTGACCGATGTGGTTCCTGATATGTTCGCGCAGTGCCGGAGAGGATATGGTCAGCACAGATGCTAAATAATTACCTTCATGTGTACTGTGTTTGGTAGCACTGCATTCCGGCAGGTCGCGGCTGTGCGGCCGGAGCAAAGCCAAAGCCCTTCCGGGCAGGCCCTTTGGCCTGCAGAGGTCCGCTGAGGGTGTGCCAGCGACAGTCACCTTCCTCACATAGTGTTTCAGATGGGGTCGGTGGAGTTCGAGGGATCGTTCTTGCGAGTTTCGATCTGCGGGAGTTTTCGACGCAGCTGTGACAAGCAGTTGTGGTGGCTGGCCCGCTGCGCTCACTTGAGCCCCGTAGTACTGTACACCAGGTGCCTGCTGAGCCACGGCGCAGTCTCAGCCAGTCTGGGCAGTGGCCCGCGACTCCCACAGAGGCCGGAAAAGGGGCTTGGAATGCTTCACGTGCAAGTTGCGGAAGCATGCGCACCATCGGGGAAGGTTGAGCCCAGCTTCAGCAGCCAGGGTCCCCCCGGGCAGTGGCCTGCACCTGCACAGGTGCAGAAAGGGTCTCCGACATACTGCCATCACTCGTGCTAGCTACACATTCTCTGATGTGATAGGCGAGCAATCTTGATGTGAGCTTGCAGCACAGCTTGGCCAGACAAACCTGCTTCATTGAGATGTCATACTGTTGTGCAGGACAGGTTTCAGTATTCATTGACAGCCATGAAGCAGACACACACTTCATAATGCACTTGTGATGCCAAAGTTCCAGAGATTGACTGATGTGGTTCCTGAATGTTCCTGACATGTTCGTGCAGTGCAGCACCGGCATGGATCAGCACAGATGCGAATAAGTACTTTCATGCATGTCTACTCTAGCTTTGTAAGAATTTTTGCAGCAAGGAGTGGGGTGGGGTCCAGAATTATTTTTGTCATTTAATTGTCATTTTTGTGTCACTTGTCCTTGTCGTTCTTTTTTTGTCATTTGGTTTGTCAATTTTTGGTCATTATGGTTTTGGGAGGGAGCGGAATTGGCACAATCCTCGAGGCATTGTCATTTTTTAGTCATGTTCTTCAAGTCTTTTTGGAGTCATTTTGGAATCATTTTCGTCATTTTCCAGTCATGTTTTTGTATTTTTTGTCATCCCCCAAGCCCCTTGTCATTTTTTTGTCATTCTGGGTGTCCTGCCCCAAACCCTTTGTCATTTTTTGTCATTCTGGGATTGTTTGCCCGTCTCCAATCCATAGCATCGTAAAGAAAGCCAAAAGCAAAAAGCACATGACAAACAAATGACACAATAGTGACAACCTGCAAAACCACCGACTGACAGCAACGGCAAACAAATGACAAATAAATGACAAACCGCGAAACCACCGAATGACAAATGAATGACAAATAAACGACAAAACACTTATTTGATGAAATCCAAGGTCTAGAGGCCAAAAATTCTTACAACTCTAGCTATATTCGGTAGCACTGCATTTTGGGCAGGTCACGGCTGTGCCGCCGGAGCAAAGCCAAAGCCCTTCCGGGCAGGCACTTTCGCCTGCAGAGGTCCGCTGAGGGTGTGCAAGAACAGTCGTTCCTCCACATGTCCACAATGGGGTCTCTTTGTCGCATGCAGTGCGATTGACCACTGGCTCATTCATGCAACATGAGGAGAGTTTACCGAGTGTCTGGTCCCTCCAACGCACTCTCGCACATAGAGACAGTCGCCTTTCTCGCGTAGTGTTTCAGATGGGGTCGGTGGAGTTCGAGGGATCAGTCTTGCGAGTTTCGATTTGCGGGAGTTTTTGAGGCAGCTGTGACAAGCAGTTGTGGTGGCTGGCCCGCTGCGCTTACTTGGGCCCATACTGTGCACCAGGTGCCTGCTGAGCCACCGCGCAGCGGCAGCCAGTCTGGGCAGTGGCCCGCGACACCCAAAGAGGCCAGAAAGGGGTTGGAATGCTGCACGTGGAAGTTGCGGAAGCATGCGCTCCATCCGGGAAGGTTCCCGCCGCTGCTGAGCCCAGCTTCAGCAGCCACGGTGCTCCCGGGCAGTTACAGGCGCACAATGGGTCTCCGACATCCTTCCATCAGTCGTGCTGGCGCAGCCACATACTCTCTGATGTGATAGGCGATCAATCTTGCAACATGTGTTAGACAAGCCTGCTTCATTGAGATGTCATACTGTTGTGCAAGACAGGTTTCCGAATGTATTCACGTGGATCTTGGACCATGAAGCGGATACACACTTCGTCCTTCACATGTGATTCCAGAGGTTTCAGACTTTGACCGACGTGGTTCCTGACATGTTCGTGCAGTGCAGCAGACTGCATTCTGGCAGGTCGCGACTGCGCCGCCCGAGCAAGGCCAAAGCCCTTCCGGGCAGGCCCTTTCGCCTGCAGAGGTCCGCTGAGGGTGTGCATGAACAGTCCTTCCCCCAACGCATTTCGGCATTGACTCATTCAGGCGTTGATTCGCACGTTGTGGGATTGCTTGTGCACACGTGCATGGAAATTATGGTGCAGCTACGGAATGTCGACCCTCTCGCATACACAGACAGTTGCCTACACGATCGATTTGTGGAATTTGAGTCTTGTGACAGGCAGTTGTCCAGTTCCGCAGGGGCCTGCTGCAGGAATCTCTCCATGCCAACTTCAAACACGTCATATGCCAGATAATCCCCTGCTATTTGCCATGCTTCACATAGCTCACAGATTAGGTTCGTTACCTGATGAACCGTGAACCTACTCCATATCTTGTCGAGCGAAAGTTTGCACTCAGGCGCCCGCTGAGCCACAGCGCGGTGGCAACCAGCCCGGGCTGTGGCCTGACACACCCGCAGAGGCTTGGAACGTTAAAGAAGGAGGCGGTTTTTATGAAGCCGCACACGCTCAAGCCGGAGAGGTTGCCAGCTCTCCGGAGCCCGGGCACGGCGAGAGCGCTTCCAGCCAGTGGCCTACACCACAGGCCCGGGTTCGTGAGAGCACGACCTCTTCGAAACACGGACAGCTCAGCTCTGCTCTGCAGCTCATGTATATTTACACAACGCGGAATCTGCTATTGACACGATCGTTGACTCGTTGACCAGCCTTGACGTACAGCGCGCTTGTGGCAGGCTTGCATTTGCAAGATCGTTGCTAGCATTGTCGTGATAGACCGAACGTGGTGCCTCCACAAAGTTTCGAGCACACGCATGCACATGCACAGAGGCAGAGGCAGAGACCGGTGCAGCGAAAGCCCAGACAGAACCAGAGAGAGAGAGAGAGAGAGTGACTGTGTGGAAGAAGAAGAGAAAGAGAGAGAGAGAGNNCAGACGAGCAGGCAGACAGAGGCAGGCGGACGATGTTGGACAAAGAGAAACAAAGACACAACAACCAACTACTGTACATGCGGAACTCTAAACCCCATAGCCTAAACTCTAAACGGAACTACCGCCTTCTTGTTCCATGCCGTAGTGAGGGAGGGAGACTCTGTGGCTTTGTCTGACCGTTTTGCGCAATGGTTTGCGAGACAAATCGTCCTCTATCTGCGTCGTTGACTTGACTGCCGACACATAGGTCTGCAGTAACCTTCGCCTCTCCA
>CAJNJA010014085.1:0-12374 GCA_905231915.1 Symbiodinium necroappetens | reverse complement strand
GGGCTTAGGGTTTAGGGCTTAGGATTTAGGGTTTGGGATTTAGGGTTTAGGGTTTAGGATTTAATTAGGGTTTAGGATTTAGGAGGGCTTTAAGGTTCAAGGGCTAAATAAATCCAACATCGGAATTCGGACGCCCTAAACCCTAAAGTCCCTAAACCCTGAACCCAACGTCCGAAGCCCAAAACCCTCAACCCTCAACCCTGAACCAACCATCCGAAGACCAAAACCCATGTGAGATCCTGGCATGCTTCAGGAGTTTGGTAATAGACACCAAAAACCCTATTCTAATGACTAAGGCTTCTACCTAAACCCTAAACCCAAAACCCTAAAGCAAACAGCCAAATCCCAAAACCCTAACCCAAAACCCTAAACCCAAAACCCAAACACCTAAACCCAAAACCATGTAGAATACGGCCCCTGAACCCAAAACCCTAAACCCCAAATCCCAAACCCTTGAGAAAACCTGAAAGCCCAAATGCCCTTCAGAGAGTCCTTACAGCACCCTTACAGGAGCCTCTTTGCTACCCTTTTGGGAGAACCCCCCAAAACCCAAGAACCCTCAGAGAATCCTACGGCCCTAGACCCCAAAACTCTTGGAGAACCTGAAAGCCCAATGACCTTCAGACAATCCTGGCCTAAACACTACCTATAGTCTCCATTGTAGGTCCTTTTTTGGGTTTAACCAATTTTATATTAGGGATCCGAAAAGGTAACCCCAAAAAGGAACTACAATGGAGACTATAGGTAATCCCTAAACCCTGAACCTAAACCCTAGGATTTGGGGTTTCAATGGAGCTTGGCGTCGGACTGGACCCTAATTTAGAAAACTAGACCACATGAAAATACCAAACCACCCAACGCTACAGTCCTATATAGTCCCTAAATCCTATAGACCCTAAACCCTAAACCCTATAAACCCCAAACCCTAACCCCTAAACCTCTAAACCCCATGCCTTCCTTTCGGATCTCCTCCGCCAAGGCCAGGGCCAGTGCCCAGGAGCTTTGCCGCGCATGAGCGGCCACAAGCCCAGGGCCTTTCATGGGTTTAGGGATGGGAATTTAGGGTTTAGGGTTTAGGCTTTAGGGGTTTAGGGTTTAGGGTTTTTGGGTTTAGGGTTTACTTTGGGGTTTAGGGTCTAGGGTCCCCTTTCGACTTTCTATTTTTAGGGCTTTACATGAGGTTTCATACGCGTTTCGTAAGGCTTCGTTGAGCGTCTTGCTTAATTTCGGGTTTACAATGGCTTCTTGAAAAAGAAGTGGGGGTGCCTTCATCACCACCCCCTCTGTGGACATGACTTGGGGTCTTCGGATAGTGTTGTGGCCATGTTAGGATGGAAAGACAGTTACGGTTGTGTTGAAGTTAGATCGGGCTTATTAACGTTCATTAAACGTGCTGTGCGTGACCTCTATACCTAAGCATGGTTCAATAGCTTCCCACCGGTATCCCTGGGCGATGGGGAGCACCGGGTCAGTGACGGTAGAATGACCGTAGGTTATGCTAGTGTTTCTTGTTGTTGTTATTGCTGTTGCTATTGTTGCTTCCGTTGCTGCTGCCCTCGTCGGTGGTGGTCATGGTGATGGCAATGGTGATGGCGACGACGACGGTGATGGTGATGACGATCATGACGATTGTGATGGTGTCTGATATGTGCCTAATGAAGCTTCTAGGTGCCGACGCTGGCAAGATGGAGCTCCAATACTGAGCTGCTGGGTCCTTGACTCCGGCCCTACGACGTCATGCTTTGAGAAGACTCTGTCTCTCGTTCACTAGGTTCCAAAGTAACCGCTTAACAATCAGGGTACCCCTTTTCCTAATATTCGGCGTTAATAAGGAGACCCCCCAAATAAAAGGGCAAAAGGGTACTACTGGGGAACCTAGTTCAGGTATCGAAAGGCCGGGCCTGACGCGCCGGTAGCATCTGAGCGCGATGGGGGCCCGACTCCATGGTGTGAGGTCGAAGCCGCGAACACCTCCCAAGCACTGCAACCTTCATGGACTGACTCGTAAGAGCAAGCGGAGTCAGAGCCCTAACCTCTATAAATAACAACCAGATAAGAGCTCAGTTGCAGATTCAGAGTTTCTGGTGAAACAACCAGAGTATTGCTGGCTGAGGAGCTCAGAACAACAGCATGCGTAATAACTTAAACATAGATCTGAAGGTTCGGTGCGAAACTTCGGGCTTGAGGTTTTGAAGTTTCTGTCTTCATCAAAATCCCTAAGCCTGGTTACGGTCCTAAGAACAACTTCAATGCTACCCTCTGCCCCGGGTCGGACACCGGTATACTTGCTGGAAACGTGTCAGCTCGTAGAAACTACCGGAGATCCTCCGTGCAAAAGGAACAGCTACAGCTACGCCGACCTAGACAAAGAAGCAGTTCCTGACTGTTTCCAGAAACACGTGCCTATCCGACAATACATCCACAAACCCCTAAACCCTAAACCTCCTGCTCACTGCCATAAATAACCATAGGCCCTGAACGCCCTGAACCCTAATGTCTTCACCCTCTTAGCCCTGGGCAATGACCCCAAACCCCAAACTCGCAACCCGAAGCCCCGAAACCAAAAAAAAAAACAAGTGTAAACCCCAACCCCGATCAAGCCTAAATTTGAAACTTTTACCTGAGCATGAGATCCCGAATCCTAAGGAATAATATTGGTAATTCTTCGGGTGTTGTCCGGAACACCCTACAACCCAACATGCGCCTTCACCGTGCGGGGGCCCTTCCAGGCGGGGCCGCGCCGCAGCCGCCCGGGGCAAAGGCTCGAAACACAGCTCGCTTATTGGAGCTCTGTGCAGATGCTGACACCCTAAACCCTAAACCCCAAACCCTGAACCCTAAACCCTGAATCCTAAACCCGGGCGGGTTAAGGGTTAGGAGTTAGGGCTTAGGGCTTAGGTTTTTTCGGTGCAGGGCTCCGTGGTTTGAGGGCCCTGCTTTGAAAAACACCTCTAACCATGTTCAATCGTTCCGGAAGGTGTGTACTGCCGAGTTTTAGATTGCTTCGGTTCGAGCTTTGGACTTGTACCAAACTTTAGCTGCTCAAAGTTTGCGACTTCATGCTCGTCACACTTCATGAAAATGGCTTGTCGGGCTGCCCAATCACGTCCTCTAAGTTCCTCTAAGGTTGCTTTACACCCAGAACCGGACGAGCTGCAGGACATCAGGCAACATATCCACTGCCAGAAGTACGTCGCGAAGCTTACTTAGTGAACCCACAGGATGTAACTCTAAGCTGCAAACTCGAATCCTAAACCCCAAACGGCCCTAAACCCGGAGCAAATGCCTGTGAGCGCAGAACTCATAACCCTAAACCCTAAACCCTAAAACCCTAAAAGATGCACACACACCTGGAGAGCCGGGGGCCTCTGATCTCGAACGAGTAGAGCTTCTTTTAAGCAGAGAAAAGTAGGTTTAGGAGCCTCTTCATACCACTGTTGCGCAAAAAAGGCACTATGAGTCGTCACCATGAGAGTAAATTATAACAAAATTTATAACTCAGTGTCTATTATCTTGAGATGTTCGGAAGCAAAATTACCTGCAGCCGCACGTGCCCATTGATCTGATCGTGTAGGGATACTGAGGCAGGGGCCCTTCTGATGATCCTACTAGTTTATGCTGTAGATAGTATGTCTTCTTATATAGAGACCCTAAGCCCTAATCCCCTCAACCCTAAACCCCTTTGTAGAGGGTTTAGGGCTTAGGGTCTAAGATGGGTTTCTTCTTCGAAAGCTCTTCGGATGTGGACTTGCCGACAGAAACCCTGGACTTTTCGGCATTAGGGTTTAGGGTTTAGACTCGACCTCGACCAGCTAATCGGTTTAGGGTTTAGGGGTTTAGGGTTTTAGTATAGGGGCCGTAATGATCAGAAGCAGGTTTCGGGGCCGTTTCGGAGTCTGGAGATGCCCTGAAACGGGGCTCCCCATATTACGTGGCATGACTTGGGAACGCACAGAGCCGAAGTCCCAACTCGGGGTTTGGTCTCACTGGAGAACTCTGGGCCCGAAGAGAGGGTCCATGTACACTGCCATTATGGGCTTAGGCCCCCCAACACCATATTGAGGATGGTCTTTTGGGGACTTACATAATTACATAAGGGCAGTAGATATGGATCAGCAGACGTGACACACGTGGATGAAACCGCGAGAATGTATGTACCTTGAGGGCAAGCACTTCGTGACATCCCGAGCCAGGAACCTGAAATCACAAGCAGGCTCACAACACTTGAGCCTAAGCCGTAAGTGAATTCGCAAAACATCAAGCAAATCCTCTTCGCCAGAATCAACAGCTGAACCTCAAATGTGAACACCCAAATCCTGATCCCCAACCCTTAGATCGGAACTTCAACCGCTTCGTCCACCTCGTGGCCTACAGCGAGGCCACCGAAGGCAGAGCTGTCTTCGTCGTCCGTGACCCAAGCTGCAGGGCAGCTTCAATGCCAAGTTTGTCGATCCTTATGATATGGAGAAGTTCAGCATTTAGCTCACTGCGCAAGGACAGTATGGACGGCCAAAGGCTAGTGAAGGCCAACAGATTAGGCCACATGAAATAGATTCCTTAACCAAACCGTAAGTTTGAAGACACTTCCTGCCTACCGTAAACCCTAACCCGCCAACCCGACTTCAACCCGCTGAAGAGTTGACAGATACGGGAATGGCCCCATAATACTGCGCAGCCCCAAACCCTAAATCTCGTGGCTGACGGTTGAGGGGTTCAGGCTTCGCAAGACACTCTACAAAAGTTACACCGAATTCCTGTACCCGAACTCGAACCCAGCTCTTTAGGGCTCCCGGTTTTAGGTTCTGGAATTGCCGCGTCCCGTCGCAGGCCTGCTGTGTTGCTGTCTCGGGGTTCAGGGTTTACAGTTTTGGGTTCTGGGTTTTAAGTCTATTGTTTTTTGGGGCGTTGGGTTTAGGGCTTTGGGTGGGCTTGTTTGCACTACAGGGTTTGTGGAGCTTTAGGGAAGACTCCTTTGAAATTCATGCTCTTCTACTGGGAGGTGGCGTGAGTCCACCAAATCGGAGAAAAGAGCCACCCAAAAGAGCTGAGGAGTAACCCTAAACCCTAATAACCCTAAGAACCCTAATAACCCTTATAATCCTAATAATCTAATAACCCTAAACCCTAATAATCCTACTAACCTTAATAACCCTAAACCCTAAACCCCGAAACCCTAAACCCTAATATCCCTAAACCCTACACCCTGATAACACTAATAGCCCTAATAACCCCAATAACCCTAATAACCCTAATAACCCTAAACCCTAATAATCCTACTAACCTTAATAACCCTAAACCCTAAACCCCGAAACCCTAAACCCTAATATCCCTAAACCCTACACTGGCCCTACACCCTGATAAACCTAATAACCCTAATAACCCTAACTCCGAAACAAGAACTCCAGGGGGGGCCGAGGGCCTTCCCAGGTCTCGCGCTTTGGAGTCCACTTGATCCTCCAGTCCTGCGCTCAGGGCTTAGGGATTTAAAGGCTTAGGATTTAAGCGTTTAGGGTATGGGGGTTTAGGGTTTAGGGAATTTAGGGTCTAGGGGTTTAGGTTTTTTTGTGCTTCATTTCTTGAGTGTTGCTTCGTGAGATCGTTCATTTTCTTTGGAAATAGCACTCCTCATGTTTCCTAAGGCTTATAGGCTTTCGGGTATGGGATTTAGTCTCAGATTTCGTGTGCAGCCATAAGGAAGGCTCAAAACATCTCAAAACCAGGCTTGATTACGCCTGGTTTCCAAAAAAGCCGAAAGAGCCGCAGTATGCACCTTGTCTCCTAAACTAACCCTAAACCCTAAACCCCCTTGTCTCCCAAACTGCCTTTCATCTACTCATCAGCCCTGCTACGCGCTCCAAGTCCGCACGAAAGTCCTGCAGAGTCCGTGAGCGCCCAAAAAGGCCTACACCCGGAGCCTTCAAAAAGCACTGCAAGAGTTAGGGTTTAGGGTTTAGGGTTTAGGGTTTGGGGTTTAGGGTTTAGACTATTCCTAGTAAGGTTCCTCTACAGATGACAAACCCCTACAGCCTATTCTGACCTACCGAGGCTCCTATACTACCCATAGGCTCCTAAGTAGCTCCTTTTTGGGGACTACCCTATAGGATTCTACATATAAGCCCACAAAAAGCTGGTTCCCTGTTGGAGCCATAGAAAAAATGATAAGAATTAATTCCTTATTAGGGTTTTATTATAACAAAAACGTAAAATTGTATCCAACAAGGACCCAGAGAGGAACTACTTAGGAGCCTATGGGTTAGGTCTACCAGGAAGCCTGAAGAGGAGCCTCTGAAAGGTCGAAACCCCTCTTCTGTCGCGCATTCCATGAGTCTTCTTAAAGGGAACTACAGGGGAGTTGAGGGTATTATAGGGGGTCCATAAGGCTTCTATAGGGTATATAGACCTTCTATAAGGCTCCTTTTAAGGGTAACTACCTACCTGAAAATGTCCTGGATCTTCGGGCCCCCCCCCCCCCTACGGTAAAAGGGAATCCTTGCTTCTGACCAGGTCGTTCTTCCGAGGGCGGTGGGCCATTCCATCCTGCCGCACCTGTGGCTGGGCTTTGGCTTCGGGTTTGGGACTTTGGAGTTGGGGTTTGGGACTTAGGAGTTGGGGCTTAGGACTTAGGAGTTGGGGCTTAGGACTTAGGAGTTGGGGTTTGGGGTTCAGGGTTTAGGATGTACAGGGTTGAGGCTTTATAGGGCTCACAGCCTACGAGTAGGGTTAGGGCTTTAGGGCTTGGGGGAAGCCGCAAACCTTCAGGCATTCTGGGCTATTGGTTCTTACTTTGATGGCAATGCAATAATGCTGTTTGTTACGACATTAGAACCACAAGTACGGACACTGTTTCACTATGCCTTCTACACATTGTCATACTGTCACAGTATGTTGTTATTGTTATTGTGGCAAGGTGTTTTCATTGTACCACGGCATTAGGCTAAAAGACGCTGGAGACAAACTTCGGCAAGCTTACCAGATTGTAGTGCAAAATTTGCTAGCGCAGGAGCAGCATCCAACCCAAATATCCTACGACAACGAGGCGTGGTGGAATTCCAGGCTTGCTTGGGAACTCACTGTCAAATATGTGAAGCAGGCAGAGTTGTCATACACAGAGTTGCGGGGCAGTAGTTTATCTACATCGCAAAGATGAACATTCTACCACGGCGGCGAGCTAACACAAACCTCCTACTCTGTCGGGCTTCGGCACGACACCCTTCCATCGCCGCAAAGCGCATTCAGGACGACAACTCGTCCGACAACTTGTAAGCAGTGACACCCAACATTCGGCTCAAGACATCCAGCTCACTTGCGCCGTCGGTGGACAGGGGTGTGGTTGCGATGTTCGGTGGCGGTATATTATGTGGCTGTACAGGCTCGGCGGCACCGGTCACGCTATCTCGGCCGCTCCTTTCCTCCGGGCTGGCTTACCCTAAACCGCTAAACCCTAAACTCCTGAAAAAGGGACCCTAAACCTCTAAACCGTAAACCCACGTGAGAGTGCAAGCATGGCAGTCTGGCGAAGTCGAACCACAGAGAGGTATCACACCCCTTTTGGCGCCAGGAAAGACAAAGGGAACACAAGCTGGATCGCGGCCTAAACCCTGAACCCTAAACCCTAAACTCGAACCCCCTAAGACAATCCTAAACCCCAAGTCCTGCCCACTGCCCCCCAGAAGCCCTGCCCTATCGCACTTTCGAGGTTGCGCTCCCGGTCTATCCCCAAACCTCAGACACCTTCAGCTGGAAAGAACTTACACCCCCAAAGCGGCCTTGGCATCTGCCTCTTCCCGATGAGGCAAATCGCCGTTAGACGGTAAGCCCAAACCTAAACCCAAATCCTACACCTTAAACCGTGATGACCGATGACTTCTTAGCTCAGAGAAGGAAAAGAAGGGAAGAATCTAAACAAAAGGGGACTCGTAAGAAGAATAAGGCTTTGGAGCATAGAAAAGTACATGAATAGTCTTAGTCTATTAGCAAGTATCCAGACCTCTGTGCTACTACGAAGAACCTGATTGTGGCATTGAAAGGGCTGCTCTACGATGTCGCACTACCAAGTCTCCAAGGAGCTTCTTGAAAAGGATTCCTGCTTTCTGTTCTTCAGGGTTTAGGGTGTTAGGGCTTGGAGGGCTCAGAGTTTAGATGGTTTAGGAAGGGAGCCGCAAACCAAAACCGGAAACAAGGACACAGGACTAGGAGTTACAAGGGTCTGAACGCAGACAGTGTATCCCGTTCTGTATAGTCCTTGCACTATCATACCATATCGAACCTTCGAAAGCCTCTAGATTATTCAGGAAAAAGCTGTATGTATGTATATATGTATGTACGTATGTATGTAGGTAGGTAGGTAGGCAGGCAGGCAGGCAGGCAGGCAGGTAGGTAGGTAGGTAGGTATGTATATATATATATATCTATATATATATCTATATATATATCTATCTATCTATCTCTCTCTCTCTCTCTCTGTATCTCTGTATATATCTAGTGTGTGTGTGTGTCTATATATATATACATATGTATGTGTTGACGAAACCTTAACACTCGAAGACCTCTCGACGCGTCGGGGCCTTGAATCCTACGCCGCCCCACTTGCGCAGAGCCTCGGCTAGGAGAACTCAACGGTTAGCACGAGAGGTGGGTCTGTTACGATACAGGGTTTGGGGTTTAGGGTCTATGATGCATTCGTTTTGCTTCTCTTTTCTGTGCGGTTGTGAGGGAGGGGAGCGGGTCGGAGTGATTGCTAGAACCTATGGGGATTTGGAAGACTTTTTATAGGTTTTAATTATCATTTTCTAAGTCTACAGTAGTTCGACACAAATTCCAAATGCAGAGTCTTTAGGGCACTTACATGGTTTTGCAAATGTCCGGTGAGGGCTTCGGCAGGATTTTCAACTATCTAGACGTAGACCCCAAGTATTTCCCTGGACTAGTGGATCCTTTGCTCTTATTTTGGAACGCCGTGGACGCCAAAAGTTGGTCCAGCACCCGCTTGGTCACAACACGTGCGCTGACCAGATGCGCTACCCGAGCGACTTTCGCCATCATGCTTTCGCGGGATTGGCAAGACAAGATCAAGGGGTTCGCACACCCGGAGTTTGTATAAGTTAATGGTCCTAGACCCTAAACTAAACCCTAGACCCTAAACCTCAAGTTTGTGTTTGCGAAGGCATCGACCTCTCTGTCAACATGTAACACACTCCACAACTCTTAGGCTTGAGGCTCCAGCTTTCCAGGGACAATGTGAGACAGCATCCCGCGCATTTTACGCGACACATCACATAAAGTCTACGGTTTAACAGTTTAATACGGTTTAGGGTAAGGTTTAGATAGGGTTTAGGGAGTTTAGGGTTTAAGGTGATGCTGAAGCCTCCACCCACACCTTACACGAAGGCAAACGTTGCGGCCATAGTGACGGAAAAACCCACTGCAAGCGACTGCGGGGTCATGGGGCTTCTAGGGATAGACCGTCTTTCCCAAACAGTCTCGCCCGAAACCCCAACACGAAACTTGGAACCCTACAAGAACTTCTCAAGCCCCAAGAAGGCTTCAACGAAAACCCCAACTTCGGACGATTGCAATGACATCCGTCTATGGCACGGTTTAAAAAATCACAATTCGACGTTCGGTTGCATAAATCCGTAAGCGCGGGGCCCTAGGGACGAAACCAGATCGTGTCTGTTAGCCCGATGTAACAGACAGAGAAACCGAAAACACGCGAAAAGGCACCAAGACAGGATGCACAAGCACCTACAAGGAAAATCGCAACAACCAGGAAAGTAAACCTCAAACCCAGAACTCAAACCCTAAACCCTTAACGCCCGAGAAATGGTAGCAGAGCAGCACCGGTCGATCGGCCAAGGCGTTTGACCCGCCCCTTGGGCACCTTCTCCTGCATTTCGGAAGCACGGCTGAGGGGCTTCGACGCTGCAAGGGATGGCAAGCAGCTTCGAGTTCTCGGTTGCAGGGCTTTCTGATCACACTTTAAGCTTCGCGGTAGAAGGCTTCTGCCGGCCAAGAACTTACTTCCCCAGTGTTTACCGGGTGATGAATACCTATACATACATACCTCATACGTACATACATACATGCATACATACATACATGCATCCATGCATGCATACATGCATACATGCATACATGCATACATGCATCCATCCATCCGTCCATACATACAGAACCTACTTCCAAACGCATGTGCGTACATCCACGCAGTGAAGCTCTCCGCTCGACTCACCGGGGTTTGCCTAACCGGTATCTTAGCCTCTCAAAGGGTCCAAGTACTAGTACAGTATGTACTTTTCGGGCCCAAATAGCTACTAAGTAGCTTCTATACTGGTACTTGGGCCTTTCGGGTCTGAAGTCCTAAACTCCAAGCAGCCGAGCGCTTGGAACCCTACCCACTGAAGGCCTAGAGCCTATAACCGAAAATCATAGACCCCAAGTCCCTGAAATTGTATATAAAGCATCTATACCCAAGCACTTCCCTAAGCGCAAAACCCTATGTAATCCCTAGAATCAGGGTCGCATAAAACAGCTCCTCAGCGTCAATCGCCACGGCCTGAGGCTTCGAAGCGGTGTGGGTTCAGGCTTGCAGGCAAAGATCCAACAACCCACCGTTTTCAGGAACGCTCCCATCAAATTATGGGGTCAAACCATACAGCCCTACAACCCCTAAACCCTGAACCCCTAAACCCCCAAACCCCCAAACCCTAAACCCAAATGGGCTCAGAGGTTCAACCTCTCGGCAGGTAGCGTTCATTGGGGCCCCGGGGCCTGTGTTCGGGTTTCAGAGCTTTTTTTGACTCTCTCTACGACGGGTCCCTTTCAAGGCTCCTTACAGGGATCTGTAAGAATTTCTATAGGGTTTCTATCAGGGTCCTTTAAGGGTTTTTATGGTCCCTTTTTGGGGGTCTTGCTTACAAGGGTGGCCTACAATTTTGGGCACCTAAGAAGGGAGCCTAATTTAGAGAACTACCCTTGTGATTTTTGGGGATTGCCTGCCCTGCAGTTTGTGTGATTTGGGCGTCTGCGGCTTGCTGCGGACTCACCCGCCGGAGCGATTCTGGACTCTTGTTTAGGCGCTTAAGCTTATGTTCCCATCACAGGGATCTGTAGAAAAAATAGTCCCTAAACCCTCAACCGCCTAAACCCCTAGCATGTCGACTGAAGTTCTTTAGCCCTAAACCCTGAACCCTAAACCCCTGGTATGACAACTTAAGTTCCTCCACAAGAACCCTGGAGTTCAGCTTCAGAGGTTCGGGTTTAGGGATTTAGGGGTTTAGGGGTTGAGGGGTTGAGGGGTTTAGGGTTTAGGGGTTTTTAGGGTTTAGGGGAGGGGTTTAGGGGTTTAGGGGTTTAGGGGCTTTAGGGGTTTAGGGGTTAGGGTTTGGAGGTTTAGGGTTTAGGGCAGTCGCGGCTTCGCGACCTGAACCCCTAAATTACTAAACCCCTGAAATCCTGAGCCCTCTGCTAGAAAACATAAAACTTCAAGAAGCTCTGATATCAAAGCTCAGCAACATCGAAACTTCAAGAAGCTCTGTCAAAGCTCTCTCAAAATCTTGTACGAAACCCTACCCTAAACCCTAACCCTTAAACACTAAACATCCCTAAACCTTAAACCCTAAACATTCCTAAACCTTAAACCCTAAACCCGAAACATCCCTAGACCTTAAACCTCAAACCTTAGACCTTAAACCCTAACCATCCCTAAACCTTAAACCTTAAACCCTAAAGGAATCCCCCAGTGTCGAACCCCTGAGCTTTCAAAACTTTCGACTCGAGTCTGGGAGGGGGGGGTGGTACATCATGGTATACCTAAACGTGAACCCTAAGCTTGTGAGGCGTACCATACTGAAGCTTTCTTCTAGGGGTTTTTGATAAGTAGTAAAGGTTTAGGGTCTCGGGTTTAGGGTTTACGCAATTCTTATCAGGAATACTCAGGAAGAAAATCGGCAATTACCTGGCGTTCTTTTAAAAACCCTAAGCCCTACAGATTACCTCCCTCAGCCCTGAACCAAGTGCCGAGCCGATTTTGCTGCGTTTAGCCGAACACGCCTGGCAAAGCCGAGTTGACTACAGATTCGACGGGTTGAAGGGAATTTCTGCGCCTTTGCCCCAAGCGTCTACCAAAGGGGCCTTCGTAAATAGAACCGGGATTTGGATGTATTCTACTATAGCCAACAGAAGCCACAAGGAGGAACCCTAGGGAATACAAGTACCCCAAAAGCTTTGGCCCCTCATCACACCGTAACCCCCCCGAGCCCGTAAGGTCCCCAAATAGTCCGGAGAAGCCCAGAGCCTGCTGGGTCCCTCAGCTAAGCCCTAAACCCTAAGCCCCCTAAGCCCCCTAAGCCCTAAACCCCTAAGCCCCCTAAGCC
>CAJNJA010014084.1:0-12375 GCA_905231915.1 Symbiodinium necroappetens | reverse complement strand
AGTGGGTGTCGTCGTCGTCGTCGTCGTAGTAGTCGTCGTCGTCTTTTGGTAGTAGCTGTAGTTGTTGTTGTTGCTGTTGCTGCTGCTGTTGTTGTTGTGGTGGTGGTGGTGGTGGCGGCGGTGGTGGCGGCGGTGGTGGTGGTGTGGTTGCCGTTGCTGTGGCTGGTGCTGTTGTTGTTGTTATTGCTGCTGCTGCTGCTGCTGCTGTTGCTGTTGTGGCTGTGGCGCTGGTGGTGGGCAGCGGGGGTGGTGCTGCTACTACTGGTGCTGTTGCTAGTTGCGCGCTGCCGCTGCTGCTGCTGCTGCTGCTGCTGCCCAGAACTTGCTGGAGCTTGGCCGTGCCACTGTAGCTCTTGTTTTCTGGGGATGCAGTGCCGCAGCAGCTGTTGTGGCCACGGCAACAGCAATGACACATCGCGGTTGTAGCCAATGTGTGGTCTCGAGGGAGGACGTGGCCTCGGGCCAGGTGCGCCAGGTGCCATGCTGAGCAAGCAGATGCAGCGGCTCAGCCTGAAGCACAAGACTATGGAGACGGCCGCTTGCCCTTGAAGCTTCATTCCTCGTCAATCCGCATGATGAGATTGCAGTTCAATTGGCCGAGGAGGTTGCACGAGTTAGACTGGTGTTCACCGTTCAGCATGAGGGTAGTGACTGAAGAGGGCGTTCTGAAAGTTCTTGTGCCGCATCCAGCCCCTGAGTACAGGCGACAACCACAGAGCTTGAGTGGGTGGAGGATGAAATGGCTGAGGCTCATTGCCTTCTCCAAAGCCATAGCTGCCGCAGTTGGAATTATGTCGTGGCTGACTCCTGCTTGGCTGACTTTTCTTCCTTGGCTCTCCCTGTCGTATCATCAAGAAAGCCGCCAGTCTGTATGCTGCATGATTCTGCTTGGGTTCAGTGCCAGCAGCATGGTGCACAATCTTGGAACCCTGGAGGAACAAGTAGAGCAGCCGCCCCTCTCCAAGCAGGCGCATTTGCCTTCGCTGCTCAAGGACTGCCCAACATGGAACGGCATGGTTGACCTTGGATCACAGTCGCATTGGATTTCTGCGAGGTATCATGTTCACGCTGTCTGCCTTCAACTTCCGTGCATTCGGCTGTGGAGAACAGACTTTCCACAATGAGCCATGACTAGAAATCACGACTCCTATCAGGAGCAGCACTGGATCGAGCGGGAGACTCTCCAGACGCAGGAGAAGGCCCTTGCATCGGCGTTCCGAAATGCGGTGGAGGCAAGAGAAGTTGCGGACGGGTAGTTGGCACCATTTTGGAAGTTGCATCGGGTAGCACATGCTGACGTCCACGGCCCCAGCTTCTCACTTACAGTTCTGCAGCAAAACCCAAACTCACGCTCTCTGGAAAGCATGAGCGCTTTGAGCTAGCCGTGAGAAAATTGCATTTGCACGGCTGTGCTTTCAAACCTGCATGCAGACGGCCAGCATCAGGTTCTAAAGCAGTCCGTGTTGGAGGCGACTGATCGGGCAGTGCAGAGCTCACTTTCCACAGTGGACTCTGCTATGAAGGACAGCGTAAAGCGTCACAGGGCATCTCCCAAACCCGACCTGAGTGTAGCAGCCTAGACCAGACAGCACACGCCGGAAATGGAATAGCACATGAACGTAGTACCAGCAACAAAAATGACGAAGACGTTGTAGTTGGCGTGCCCGTAGACTGTGGTCGTGTTCAGAAAAGCGTACAACGGCATCTGTAGCGACTGGATAGCTGGCTGGCTGGCTGTGTAATAGCCGCCGTGGTCGTAATCGCCGTAGCTTAGTGCGCAGTTGTCATGGCGGCAGCAGCAGTAGTAGCAGTAGCATGAGCTGTAGTAGCAGCAGCAGCTGTTAGCAGTAGGCAGTGCCAGTAGCAGTAGCAGCAAAGTAGCAGTCAGAGCAGCAGCAGCAGCAGCAGCAGTCGCAGTAGTCATAGCAGGAGCAGAAGCAGGAGCAGGGGAAGGAGTAGGAGCAGTGTTGCTGCTGTAGTAGTTGTTAAATTGCAGTTGTTGTAGTAGTACTCGCACTAGTTCCTGCCAGTGCTAGTAATAGGAGTGCGCTCAACCCTGAAACATTAAGCTCTACAGCCCTTATGCTCGACACATGCCTCGCCTGGATGATCCGAGTTGTGAGCGCCGAAGCCATGAACCCTTATGTGGGAGCCAAAAATCCCAAGACCTCAGAGCGTTAAACTCGAAATGGCAGCTCCTAAACCCTAAACCCTGCCTCGAACCGATCATTAAAACCGAGCAGGAGCTTTCGGTCTCTGACATTCGCCTAGCGGCAGACGGCGTTTTGGCTGGAAGACATGTTCGGAATTCCTAGGAATATTTACAGGCTGGTTTGGGCCGCAGGGTCTTAAATTAGATATGTATAGGTTCTTGGGTGGGATTTCGATCAGAATTTCTATCACTGCGCTTGGCCGATTGCACATCCCCTCCTTGTCGGTTTCGAAAAGGTCACCGTGCAACATTGCCCCGAGGGCGTGGCATTACCACATCCATAAGTCCAGAAGCACGATACATTGAAGGAGCGAAGTAAACAGGAGGCGACCTTAAACCATAAAAGAGTTTGCCGTGCAAGAGGAGTCCAGATTGCACCCCGAAATACGGCATCCACTGCACAGTTTCGGCCGGATTCTAGGACGAAACAACATTCGGATTGTCTTGTACTAGGCGTGTTCCGTTGCAGCCTGTATTCAAGGTTCATGAAGTCTTACCGCAGGAGTGCTAGTTCTTCTATTGGCTGTTGTCGCCCTTGTCAGTTGAGACTGGGATGCTGCGATGTCGCATCCGATTCTGACAACTCAACTGCCAAGCTGCTGCACCCTTTCAATTGTTGGAATCGGCTGAGCCTGCGCCGAAGCTAGACTTCGTATGGAGCTTGGTCAGAGCACAAAGCTAAGCATCACGCCATCTCGTGATACTGGCCTGACTTGCCGGTGGAGTTTGCTAGCCGCAAATCTGAGACAACTTAGGTCGAACACCGAAGCCGCCGCATAGCTTGAGCATGAGGACTACAGTAGTCTAACTTACCGCCGCGATGCAGCTTGGACTTCTGTTCAGGGCAGTTCGACATTGAAGCTGAGATCGACATGGTGAGGTACAAGAGACACTAGAGCTTGAGTGAGCACCAACGTCAGGATGGTCCGGTCATGCCCATTGCAGCACTGCAGGACGCATAGCCGAAGACGTCCCGCAGCAAGCACGTCCCGAGGCACGTGTCTGACTTACGAGTGTCAGTTTTGCATCCGCAGTATGCAAGGTATGGTTGGCTTCCCTGTTGCTGCACAGACGTGCTATAGTGGTCATTGAACGTTGCGTCTCAGCACCACCCACCTCGGCAGCTGTGAGAAAGCGTTGCCGGAGCATGTCAGAGAATCGCTTCCGTTTACAGGGTTGTGGGATCATACATCGCAGTCGTTCCCAATCCCTGAAGAGACTCAACCTTGGGGCAGGAGGCGAGTCGAGGTATTTCCGAGCTCATTCAGGACATGTTAGGTGCGATAACTGCTGAGTCTCACTGCCTTCCCCAGCCAACTTTGAGCTGCAATGCCTGCTTCAGTCGACGAATAATTTCAGCAAGGTTTCCAACAGTCGCCACTACGTCGCTAGGTGTCTGGTAAGCACCGATGCAACGGTGAAGCTTCAATGCACTATCAGGTATATGGGACACTTCCAGCACGACACTTACGCTGACTGAAGCCATGCGACCTGCAAGTCTGACAATGGGTGGAGCCCAGAATCAGCCGAGGGATGCGTTTGGCGGGAGTATGCCTCAGCCGGATTCCGCCTATTTCTAAGCATAAGTACGCTTCGGACAGCGGGATACAGTCTGAACAATACTCTTGACGGTTGACTCGTCATCCTTTGCTTCAGAGGCAACTCTGGGTTGCCGCAGTTTCAAAGTTCACAGCCGGGCCGTCCCTGGGCCACAGGGTTAAACGAGCGAAGCTGACACAGCCAAGCACATGCACAGAGAGACTGACAGACAGACCAACAGCCGGTCCAAAAGCTTTCATGGTACAAGATGGCTCAGGGCAGAATTGGGGTACATGCCCGGTCTTTTCTGAAGATTATGCAGCCGCCCTGGGTCAGCTCTTGAAATAATAGACGATTGCAGACTGTCTGCTACTGCTGAGAGGATTTCTGCAGAGAAAGCCATATGCAGGGCAATCACTGGGAAGTCCGGTCGTGGATCCCTGGGCACCCCTCTTATCGGCAACGTGCACCGTGAGAGAGGGAAGCTAGTTTCTTGCGCTAAAGCAGCTTCAGATAGTTCTGGCATCAGGTGAGTCTCCTGATACGACGTGATACGACTTGGTAGGCAGATTCTCATCAGACCTTGGTCCTGGATTCTCATCTGGGTGTCGACCACGCTTTTTAAAGCCAGCCCGAAGAATTGCATAGAACGAATTCGATGGCTCGACGGAGTTCTTGACATTCTGCAAGCTCCTGCAAGGCAGACTTTCAGGTGTCGTGCTCTCTTGGTCCGGTACCTGTAACAGGACCAAACAAAAAGTGTCGGACAGAGGGGAACGGGTGCGGTCTGTCATATGCTTCTCAGGTCACTGCAAACTCAGGGAAACAAAAGCGACTTGCAGCTGCTATGCTCCAGCTGGCAGTTCCTCGTGGCGCGGCGCATCATAGGAGGCCGAAAGGGGCGATTGTTGTTGCTGCTGCAGTTGCTTCTGTGCTGGTCCTGGTAGTGGTGGTGGTGGTCGTGATGATCCTTGTGCAGGGAGGGTTCAAGGGTTTGATTGGTGTCAGAAAACAATCAAAAAGGGCTTAGGAGGGTCACGGAAGGTTCCAACAACCCTTCTAAATCAATCCTCAGGTCTGGCAGTATTCTCAGACAAGGCTTCAAGACCATCCGAAACCAACTCCGGCCAGCTTGGCGGGCTGACTTATTCTTATTATTATTGTTGTTATTATTATTATTACTATTACTATTATTGCTATTGCTATTACTACTACTAGTACTATTACCTATTACTATTACAATTACTATTACTATTAGTATTACGATTATTAATACTGTTCGCTTGCTTTGTTGGCGAGCCTGCTTCGTCTCGCTTGGTTTGTTGCTCGAAGGGGTGCTGCGCTCTAGACGGTGCGGATCACCTTTCTGTTGCAGGAGGGCAGAGACCGAGCAGCTCCACAAGAACCTCTGGGAAGCTGTTCTCAATGCTGCTTGGCCTGGCTTCATGGATGCTTCATGCTTGCCACCTTCCCGTTCAGGCTTGGGCAGAAACTTGGATAGTGTTCAAGCAAGGTTTGCGACAGCAGCCAATCACAAACAGCCGTTGCACAGACCACCCCACTAGTCCAAAATGCGACCAGACTTTCGCGGGAGCACGATTGGCACACCAGAGCATGCACCGGTCTGTGGCGGGAACAATCGTCCCACCCAAATTCTGTGCACAATGGTGGCAGGAGCACGATTGTTTTTCCAAGGCAGAAACACGATCCGCAGCCTCTTTGTGAAGTGTGCTTGCTGGGCAAAGACACGCATGTCACCAAAAGTCTCATGCTTAAAGCTGTGTAGGAATGCACATAATCAATCATAAACAAACTGTCAGAGCCTGGCAATATAAGCACACAACCCGCGTTTCCGATGCGTCGCACAACCCTGTGGGCCGAGGAGCATCCAGTCATGGCCAGCAGCCGCCATATGCAAAGAAATCTCGCTTTCAATCTGTATAGATGGGAGCCCAGTGACAGGCGATCTTCATGCCGCCATGCACGACTTTACGACAGCGGTCTCATCTTCATTGAATCTTCATGCTAAATGCTGGATGCTGAAAGTAATGAGTTGCCCCAAAAGCCTGCGGCTGCAACTATAGCGGCTACCCCCGTGCTTGGCAGTAAGTCAATGAGCCCGGGACATGCACTCTTTGATCCCCAGCCACGAGCAGCGTTTCGAAAGGCCATGGAGAATAACGAGGTCAGCGCCCTACCGCTCAAAATCACAAAACCCGAACTGGCTGTGTAGCGATCTCTTCTAGTAAGAGCGAACTCTGAAGATGTTTATGTCGGTAGCCCACAACCCACCGTTCCCAAAGAGGGCCCCGGTGCACAAGCAACGTAACGGCCTCCGTTGCCAGGGTGACTGATATGCGCTGATCATCCCTTGCGAACTGTGCGTGTCACATTATGGGATGAGCAAGTTGAGCTCTTGATATCTGGATGACTGTATTACTAAAGGAGCCGGCGCAAAGTCTTGTTGGGACTGCAAGGGAAAGGGAGTCGCTGTCCTGGTGATCCACAGCTGCGCTGGGTAGCTGCGTGCTGTGCACACACAGAAGCAGTGCCAAGCATCCTCGCCCGCACATGGTAAGTAGAGTGTACACAGTAGACACTCAGAAAGCCATATGTGTACAGTATATACAGAGAGTGTGTCTGTGTGTGTACATATGCAGGGAGAGAGAGAGAGAGAGAGAGACTCGAGCATATCTATCTATTGTCTATCTGTCTATCTATCTATCTGTCCACCTATCTATGTGTTTATCTATATGTGATTCGGGTCAAAATTTTATCGTATATTGGATTTAAGGCAGGCGGTTGCCGAAGATGGCAAATGCTAGCCGTGACCTGTGAAACGACAGGGGACGCCCTCAAGACGATACCCTCCATACAGCAATGTTTCCATGATAATCTTCGCTCCTCGTTTCGTTCAAGAGGGTCTCGGGAGATTGAGGTTTAGTAGGGGTGTGGAGGTTTTCGAGATGAAGCTCTGGAAATTAGACGACGTCCCCAAATGGGACGGAACGATACGAGAACGATACCCCAAAGTACAGTAGCCCCGAGTTGCCTAGATGGGCCCTTGGCCGTTCGTATACCGTCTCAACAGCATTCCTTGGACCAGAAGCCGGAAAGCCCCTAAACTGGAGACCCCAAGCATCTCTACTAGAAGCTTAAACAACAGGCCTAAACCGACTGTCCACATCACAAACACGTTCTCCGGAACCAGTTCTTATTGACTGGGCGATGTCGCGCTGTAGTTCACAACAAATGCTAGCGCAATAGTGCTGATTGTTAACCAGCGGCTAGTTAAGAAGGAATGTAAGTGCAGCAGTAGATGCTTTTGTCACTTCTTGCGAATGTTGCCACTATTGTGCAACCATTTTTCGATCACGCAGTCCTAAAGTTATGCACATAGCATGTCATGACTCAGTGGCTAACGGATGCCTGGTTCGCATGTTTGCACATGTTCAGCAAAATCTCCTTCCGAATTATGCGGTTGTGACTAAGAAATGAGAGTACGCCGTAATTGCTGCATGATAACCTGTCTCCGTAGTGCTACTGCAACTGATGGCTATTCCAGTAGAAGTTGAATATCAGATGTTCATGAATATGATACATGTTGTTAATTGGGCAGTATTCGAATATGAGGTAAAAACCTTAGAAACCTTGAGCACACATTGGTCCAGCATCGGTTACGAGCTCGAACAGAAGCAATAACATATACATGTATACGTATGCATATATATATATATACAAATATATGTCTGTGTACTTGTATAGATGTAGACATGATATATGTACATATCTATACATGCATTACCGACTATTGGTCAGACATCTGGTATTGAGAGTTGAAAACTCATACTTACTTGCATCGCATGGATACGCGAGGAAATGCTGTCCCTGTACAAGACTGTGTAGTACTTCTAGAAGTAGAGTCGCGCTCGGAATCCTTCTACATGCTGGAGCCTGCACGGGCCAGCAGAGTACTGCAGGCTGTGTTGTTTGTTGTTGTTTTGGTTGTGTTTTTGTTGTTGTTGTGGACTGAGGGGGCGGGTGCGTTATACGTACATGTACAGATAAGTACAGACATATGTATATGTGCATGTATGTATGTGTTTACTTATTCGTTTGTTTTTATACTTGTGCACAAACCCTGTATGCATGCATGTATGCACATATGTAGGTATGTATGTATGCATGCAGGCATGCATGTATGTGTATGTATGTATGTATGTACGTACGTACCTGTGTATGTATGTATGTTTGTTTGTTTGTATGCATGTATTCATGTATGTGTGTATGTATGTATGTATGTACGTACGTACGTACGTACGTACGTACGTACGTACGTACGTACGTAGGTATGTATGTATGTATGTACTACATGGTTTCTGTCAGAAGGTGCAGGCACTCCTTTACATTGTCGTCTAATCCATCGTTTCGCCTGAGCAGACGTGAAGTTCGGTTCTGCTGACGGAAGCCTCCCTGCATTGCAGCCGGATCGAAGCATCGCCCAAATGGGTGACTTGATTGTGGGTGGCCGAGAATTCCGCAACAGTTTCGGACAGTTTCGGACGAGAAACGTCGGTTTACGAGTGAGGTCTTGGCCATTCTTATGAGTCTGCTTTGTTACGTGCCTGTTGCACCGAGGCCCGGAGCCAATCCGATAGTACCTTGTAGCCTCAAAGCTTCCGCTCTCAAGGTGTCGGCTACGGCCCACACTTAAGGGGTTGAGCCGCATGCAATGGGTCGGGGTTGTGTGCCTCCACAAGCTGGCAAGAGGCTGGGTTGTGGATGCCTTCTCGGACAGCCCCTGTATGCTACTGCGAAAGGTTTCACCTTTTGCACGCATAGTTCCAGCCGTAACTATAGTTGTACCTCGAGTTTGGGCAGTTCCCCGGCAGAGAAAAACAGGAGTCACGGTCCGCTGCAACCTCAAGTCTAGCGACAAGTGGTCCTTGCTTGGGAGTGTAAGTATATCTTGTGTAAAGGTCATGGGTTCTAGGACGCAGCTGAAGCTGGAAAAGTGTCATCACGTCGTGGTGTGGTTCTGTTCTCACTATAATTGTCATATTGGTTGTTGTCGTTATCAAGTCGGTTCTGAGCATGGCTCCGAGCCATGATTACCCGACTTAGTCAAAAGCGAGCTAGCCCCGTGGGGATGGCAGGCAGCGACAGAGATAGAACAGGGGTTGAAATTCTGAGTTCAGGCGATTTGCGGTGTTTCTTTTTGTTTCCTTGGGGGGATGGTGGGGTGAATTGCATGTTTAGTCGACGTAAATCATCAGCGACGCCCATCTGTTCTTCTGCTCCAGAAGTGCCCGGAGCCCTTGCCTCCCTGTATTCGGGTGCACGCAGTTCTTCGCCTGCCATCATCAACTAGGCGTGTGCCCTGCAGAACCCAAACCCAGTCCTACGTTCCCATGAACACTATGGGGTCTGTCACCAAGCCGGGAACTGCAAGAGCATCGCTCGTCTCCCGGCAGTAAACACGGAATATATCCAGAAGACTCGCGGATACGCTAGCCACTGAGCCAATGAGCCCTGCAACCTTCGACCAAGAATCCAGACAGATTGATTGGGCGTCTTTCCAGAATCGGCTCAGAAGCTGAAGCGAGACCGCCTGCCTAAGGCAGAGTCTCAGTTTTTTGCTCGGCTTTCTCGTCTTTAGACAGCCATGGCAGCCGATGATGATTTACCGCCAATCACACCGGAAGGTGTAAACATCGACCGACAAGGGCCGGAGATTAACGACGGTGGTTCCCCATGCTTCAAGAAGGAGAGCTCGCCCGATCCGTTGCCGGACACTAGAACCGTGTGCTGTCGCTGCTGTTTTGCATGCGGTTCCGCACAAGCCCAAGCAAACGTAGATGCCCCGAAGGAGCAACCGCAACGACGACAGTTCGATCCAGTGGAGCAGGAGATAGTGGTGAAAGCAGTGTCTTCCATGGACAGTACCTGGAGTTGATTCAGGTGTCACGTTCAAGGGCGTCCCCCACACTCCAGCGAAGTTAAAACCTTTACGGTTGAGAACCGTGAACCAATCCGAGGTGATACCGGTGCCAGCTTCGTCCGTGCCGCACCGGCCTGGGCAATACTGAAAAGCTTCGGCCAAGTTCTCCGAGGAAGCCATATGGATCCAGAGGAGCTCTACTCTCTCAGTTCCCAGGCAAGTACACGCGGCCTTGGCCCGTGAACCCGAAGAACCCAGAGCTTAAGTCATTCTAGTGAATTCGATGCCAGCGGCTACTGAACAATGTGAGCATTATTTTTCGTGCTGCCGACGACGAGGAAGATGCTTACGTCGATTCTGGAGAAAACATTTCGACGATGATGGTGATGATAATGGTGATGGTGATGATGGTGATAATGATGATGATTGTGATAATGATGATGGTGATGATGATGATGGTGGTGGTGGTTATGGTGGTGGGATAATGGCGAGATGGGTTGATATGGAGTGCTGGTCGTGATGCTGGTGATAATAGCGGTAGTGATGAAGGCGAAGATGAAGATGAAGATGATGATGGTGATGATGTTGGTGGTGGTAGTAATGATAGATGGTGATAGTCATGTCGATGGAAGTGGCGAGACATTGAAGAGAGGACGACGACGGCCACGACATAGTGAAATCAGAAAAGCTTGGTTTTGCCTTTGGTTCCGCCACAGCGTTTGCCGTGCGAGTGGTGTGACAAAAAGCATGTCTCAACCCGGGTCGCTCTGGACAAGCATTGGATCTGTTTTGGCACCTGATGGGTCACTGCAACCAGCATCAGCAAAGTTGCGCTGCTCTACCTCTACATGGCATTTTGGAAGTTTCGGCAGGTCATCCCCCTTTGCCGCTTGCATAAGCACCACTTACCAGTGGATTACCAAGCCCGGCTGGCGTTGTATGGCAACTCCAATTACTGTACTCCTCACCCTCCTGCTAGTGGACAGTATCGGACACAACCATTTTGAGTTGCTACGTCTTGCATCGTCAATGCTATCGCTCGCGCAACTATTACTGTGCGCGTGTTACGTGCACCCTTGTGGTAATGGGACACGTTGATGAAGATGATGATGATGACGACGACGACGATGGTGTTGATGATGATGAGGAGGAGGAGGAGGACGGTGACGATGGTTCGATCAGTCGGAAGAGGCAATATCAGGTCCCGTATCGTGAACTCGATGTTGTTCGAACGGGCGGCAGGTGGACTCCATCGATGAGTTCTGGTCGCACAGCTGGCAGAGCATGTTGTTTTTCAAGGCCGTATCTCGAAGCCGAGCCTTCAGGGTGTTTCGGATATGGGAGGGAGGATCCACACATACTCTCGAGCCCCTCGAACCCCTGGCGCCGCAACTGCCCAACAATCTCAAACTCAGCCAGTCCTACAAATCCCCCAGAAACCTGGAAAGGAAGCCCGGGACCTGACCTCCGCATCCAACCCCTTCGAGCCAGCTCAAGGAGTAAACAAAACCCTCAGGGCTCCCAAAGCTTCCAAAGCCTCGCCCAGCTTGGCAAAGCTTTGGAGCATTGAACTGCTGAGGGCTTTTGGGGCCAGGGGCTTTGGCGATGGGCACTTATGGAGGTTCCCGTCTGGGAGCCTTAAACTTTAAACCTTTAGCCTGTCCTCGGTTTCTCTGTTCGGGCTTCGAGCTGGGATGGCTTTGGGGCCTCAAAAGCACCTGAGTGACCGCTACGGTTCGAAGTCACGCTGTGGCAGAGAGCGCAAACAAATACACATTGTTGTGCGGCAAATGCAGTGGACTTTCCTTCGAACTGCTTGTGGTAGTCAGGTTCTGTCGCTTTGAGTTTCTTCTTTCAGGGGTCTGCGCTTGTCTACACACAACGGATAGCTTGCCGCATTTCGCGCTGCAGGTGTGGCTGCTACTCATGCTCAAAAACGGGCGTGCTGCATGCGTGGGTGGCACACTTATGGCGTTGGTCGTTGGATATCTCTCGTACACAGACATTCTACCAGGATGGCAGCTCGGACTACACATCCTACTTTACCTATACTTCTACTATCACCAGTGCAGGCTGTCTTTCGTCTTGCGTTGAATCGCCCGGCCCTTGTCCATGCACACCTTCAACTGGGTCAATTTGGGCGCTGGTAGTCTGTAGCTATAGCTTTAAGAGATTTTCTTGTCATTGCTATGATGAAATGATATATTCATGCGACATTAATATTCGAGTCAATCTTAATACTTAATATTGAGCTTCACTTCACTGATATTAGAGTAAATATTGTTACAAGTACTAAGACTAACATTATGATTGCTACTACTGTAATGACAGCAGGAATATTTGTATTGTCACTGTTCTAATTCCTTTTGACTACTATCAATACTATTGTTTTTGTTATGCGCAAGATTGTAACATAGTTATCAGCGGCATGACTATCATCATTGGCATAGCACTAGCAGCAGCAGGAGTCGTAGCAGTCGTAGCAGTACAGTAACAGTAGTACTAGTCGTCGTCGTCGTCGCAATAGTAGTAATAGTCACAGTTCTAGTACTAGTACTAGTACTAGTACTAGTGCTAGTACTAGTACTAGTAGTAGTATAGCAATAGATAGTAGCATGAATAGCAATAGCAATAGTTATATTAATAGTAATAGTACTAGCAATAGTAATAGTAATAGCAATAG
>CAJNJA010014083.1:148-12115 GCA_905231915.1 Symbiodinium necroappetens | reverse complement strand
TAGGGTTTGGGGTTTAGGATCCCTTAAATGACTGGATATATAAGCAAGTAAGAAGGCAAGCCAGCAGGGAAATAAGTGAAAGGAAGTTCTTTCGGTCGGCCTGTGTACGTGTTTTTGCATGTCTGAAATTGAATGAAAGTACGGTTCAGCCAGGTCCGTCGCCGTGCTCCCTAAACCCCTAAACCCCTAAACCCTAAACCCTAAACCCTGAAAGTTCATTGTCATCACCGATTGTCATTTTGAGTTTTAGGCATTCGGAACCCCAAACCCTAAGACTACACTTCCAAGATACAGGACTCCTTGACCCCAAACCCTAAACCCTAAAATCCTAAAGCCCTAAAGCCCTAAACCCTAAAGCCCTAAAGCCCTAAACGCCCAGGCATCCAGGGTTGCTAGAGTGTTGATGCTGAGGCTTCCGGGCTTCGGGTTTTGAGGCCTGGCGGCCTTTAGTTTTTGTTTAATTTTAATGTATTTTTGCTTTTTTCTGGGTTTCGTGTGCTTTCGGTGCTGCGAGAATCCGACCGACCAAAAAAGATGAGAGGCGGGGAGTCTCATCCTGCGGCGCATGGCATCTGGGATGATCGTCCTCATGGCACCACGCACGGCGTGCAAGTTCAACGGCTATTTCGGCATCCACCCCGCTGTGAAAGCCCGGACTTGGCCCGTGGTGTGGCTCTGTTTGCTCTGTTCAGTGGTGTGCGCCATTTTGCACATGTGGACGTGGAGCCCCGCGGAATACCATACCACTTTCCAACAAAGCGTATCGAAGTGCCGGCTTAGACCATAAGCCCCAAACCCTACAAAGTCCTAAACCCAAAACCCTAAACCCTGAACCCTGAACCCTAAGCCCCAAACCCTAAAACCTAAACCCGGGCTCAGGGAACCTGAAACTTGGGCTCGCGGGTGAACGAGTGTCTGGCTGGGATGCTGCAGACTTCAAACGCCAGGCCCTAAGCTCGGCGTTTGTAGACAGCGATTCCCTAAACCCCAAAGCCCCAAAGCCTCCAAACCCTAGGGCCAAGAAGGGGGAGACCCTAAACCCTAAACCCTAAAACCCTACACGATGAAAGAAAACAAGCCCTAAACCCTAACCCCCTAAACCCTACCCTAAGCCCTAAACCCGAAACTTAAAAGTGCTAAACCCAAGACCCCTAAAACCTTAAACCCTACCCTAAACCCTTAAATGGCTTGGTTAAAGACGCCGAGCCCAGGCAGACCTCACCCGGGAGGTGCAGGAGATGGTGGGCCTGAAGCGGCAGGAGACCTTAGGGTTTAGGGTTGAGGATTTAGGGTTTTTTTAAGGTTTAGGGATTAGGGTTTAGGGTTTAGGGTTTAGGGTGTTATAGGGTTTACCAAACCCTATAAGCCTTCCCTAAACCTTAGACCCTATAAAACCCTATAAGCCTTATAAGCCCCATAGCCCTAAATTAGGGGTCGAAGTTGACGAGGATTTCAGTTTTAGGGTTCAGGGATTAGGGTTGAGGGTTTCAGGGTTTAGAGTTGAAGTCGCTAGCCTATGAGGGTTTAGGTCTTCTGGGGGCGTAGGTACTATGGACTGCCAGGTTGAGGGTTTTGAGGTTTAGCCCTCTGGGATGGTTTGGGTTTGTAACAACACGCCTCTAAGCCGCTAAGGCTAAGACCCCTAAGCCTTGAAGCCTGAACCCTAAACAGGGTTTAGGGTCTAGGGGTTTAGGGGTTAGGGAAAACCCCTAAACCCATCTCTGGAGCCGCAACGACCCTATCCCTGAAACCGTAGCCGCTCTCTGCGGCCCCTACCGGCAAACCGACGCCTCATGCAGGAGCATCCGGTCGAGCTAGCAAAGGCTCGTGCGCAGAGTTGGAGCTCTTTCTAAGTTCGGTTTTCTGCCTAAACCCTAAACCCTAAACCCCTAAACCCCTAAACCCCTAAACCCCTAAACCCCTAAACCCCTAAACCCCAAAACCCCTAAACCCTGAACCCTAGCGGCATACTTTTTTGTTTGCTGAGGCTCCCCTATGACTTTTAGTTTCGTTGAACATAGGGGCCTTGCTAAAAGCGTCGGGTGTTGAGAGCATGTGATGCTAAAGTTGTAACAGGAAAGCAGAGGAACCGTATTGGTAATCATTTGGGCTTCTACATTCGGATTTTTTGGCAGTGGAGGTTTGCCGGGTGGTCCAAAGGGAGTACTGGGTTCTCAACCCGCAAAATCGTTTCCTTTCCAACTCAACAGACAATTGGTTCTGTGCTCGGGGTGCCAGAGTTGCCCAAGGAACAAGCGTGTCAGAGGCTTTGGGCTTAGGGTTTAGGGTTTAGGGGTTTAGGGTTTAAGGTTTAGGGGTTTAGGGTTTGGGGTTGGGGGTTTAGGGTTTAGGGGCTTAGGGGTTTAGTATTTAGGGTTTAGGGTTTAGGGAATGGAGGAGTTGTATTTCAGGGCTCAAGGCTCGAGTGGGATGTGACTCTGCACCAGCACCTTGCTTGCCAGGGTTCGACTTGACTGAGGGTAAGTCGGCATGTCCCAAAGCTTGACAGTCCATCCATCTAGGTAGGCCTGTGGAACATCGAACCCTAAACCTGAAACCCTACAACCAAACCCTGAAACCTAAACCCTATAAACCATAAATCCTAAACCTAAACCCTAGAACCTAAACCCCGAGCCCCTGCACAGGGTTTAGGCTTTAGGGTCCCTGTATAAAAACCCCATCACACGAGAGTAGCCTATCCTAAGGTTCTTATTTTCTATTACCTCTGGTTTTGCCGACTGAGCAGGTAGGGTAGGCTAAGGTTCTGACCCTAAACCCTAAACCCCTAAACCCTAACCCATACGGGATTTCAAGAGTCCGCTAAGTTTAGCTAGGGATTTTTGGTCCCTAGACGCGCCAAGGTCACAGGACGTAGGTCGCAAGCTTTTTGTTCAACGATAGCTGCGTGCTTGCCGAGAGACTCCTAAGCCCCTTTTAGGGTTTCGGTTTAGGGATTAGGGCTTAGGGTTTAGGGCTTAGGGTTGCTTGCCCAGAGGCTCCTAAGCCCCTTATTTAGGGCAAATCGGTAGTTCCCTCGATTAGGGTGCCTTTTAGGTCCCCCAAAATAGTACGGCACCCTTATGACCAGGACCCTAAAAGGAACCCTAATAAAGAGAACTACCCAAAGCATATGAAGGATCCCCGTGTAATTTAAAGTCTATTCCGCAATGAAGGAAGTTTCCGGGGGGTCTCTGGGTCATACGGTTTAGGGTTTAGGGGTTTAGGATTTAGGGGTTTAGGGTTTAGGGTTTAGGGTTTAGTGCTTAGGGTCTAGGGTTTAGGGTTTAGGGTTTTGGACCCTGCGGCTGATGATGTAAATCCTGCATTGCCCATAATAAGGAGTATACCATAACTCCCATAGTTTAGGGTCCTTAAGGTATATAAATCCAGCATTGCCCCATAATCAGGAATATACCATAACTCCCATAGTTTAGGGCCCTTAAAGGTAATGCAGGATTTATGTCATCAACAGTATTTTCCTTTATAGCCTCGACCTCCTAGCTGCGTGGGGGGCCTTTCGTCGTTAAAGCTGAAGCTCAGACCCAAGGGGGAGGGTTTAGGGTTTAGGGCTTGGGGTTTGGGGTTTAGAGTTTAGGGTTTAGGGGAGTTTCAGAAAACTAAGGCCTTTTTTGGTGGAGCCCATGGGTATGTGCTCTTGGCAGCACGCGGGTCCCTTGCAGCACTTGGCGAGCCTTACTGTTTGACGTCCACATCCCCGACGAAGGCGACATGAAGCAGATTCATCGCCTACAGCATTTAACTTCGTCGTTCGACTTTGCTTACAAAGAGGAACAGAAAACCCTACAGAAAAAGCTTTCAACCACAAACCGATAGTTCAGAAAGCCCTAACATAGGATCTAGAACCAAAAATTAACTGAGTCCCTTCAAAGCCCTAAATCCTAAGCCCTAAACCTTAAGCCCTAAAGTCTTATACAACCTTTACAGGAAACCCTAAACCCTCAAACCTAAACCCTCTAAATCCTAAGCCCCAAATTCTTACACAACCCTTAACGGAGCCCCACAGCCCTTGCGATTTGGGGCGGCGCAGGTTGCAACGGATGCGGCCACCAAGGCCCTAGAGTTGCAGCAGCGTGAGGTGCTCGCCGCCACCGCCCCGCCCCGGGTTTGAGGGTTACAGTAGGGGTTTAGGGGTATTTAGGGGTTTAGGAGTTTAGGGGTTTAGGGGTCTAGGGGTTTAGGGTTTAGGGTTTGGGGTTTCCTTACTGCTATCCGTATGACTGGTATGCTTACCATTTTTCACGTGTCATCAACAACCATATTAACAATTCTACTTGTTATTTTCAAGGTTGTCATTAGTATTACTATTATTAGTACAAGTATTAGTAGTGCCACTATGTCACTAGTAGTACAATCACCATTGTCATTATTATCATGATTGTGATTCAGATTCTTGTTGTTCTTCTGGTTGGTCCTAGTTGTTATGATGTGTGATGCTGATGATGCTGACCCTAAACCCTAAACCCTAAGCCCTAAACCTTTAAGGTTACTGTTGCTATTGAGGTCTCCATTTTTCTCGACGGGCTTTTCAGGGACTCCGATATCCCGGTATGTTCAATACCCCTTAAGCAGGAAATGTGCTTTCGATTTTCGGGGATCCATCCTAGAACCTAAACCCTAAACCCTAAACCCAGGGAAGGAGGGAGGGATAGTCCTTGCAGTTTGCAGGTTTACGGTTTAAGGTATGGGGCGCCCTTCCTTCAGGTTTTAGGGAACTTCTGTTCCGGCCGTTCAGGGTTGCGTAAAGTTTTGGGGTCCAGAGGAACCTCAACTTGGGTAGTTTTCTAAATCAGGGCCCTTTTTTTGAGCTCCCCCATATCGTACGGCACTCTTCTACAAAGGACCCCAAAAGGGACCCTAATTTCGAGAACTGCCCACTTGCAGGGTTTCCGGTTTGAGGCGTAGGGTTTAGGCGGTTTGGTGGGAGTGGGCCCATTCATCAGGTTTCAAGCTGTTTCACGGACATTGGGTTTTATGCCTAAGGTGTGGGGATACGAAACTCTGGGATGGAAGGGGGTGTGGTTCACTCTTCCCTCTTCCCTGGGCTTGGGTTTGGAGTGGTTCAGGGCGTCGTCGTGTCGGGCTGCAGGGTGATGTAAGGGGGTTCGTTTCTCTTATTCGAAGGACGGCCAGCACAAAACCCACAACCCGCAATATAGGGGCCTCACTAATTATCTATACTATTTTGGGGGTTCCTAGTATAGTTTATGCCAAAATTCCAAAATGATTAAGGCCCCTAAAGTATACGCTAAACCCTAAACCCTAAACCATGAACATCGGTTTGGAGCTTTGGGTGTCCAGCTTTCGAAATGACGGCCACGGTTTAGGGTTTAGGGTGTAGGGACCGTTGCAGACTTCTGGCTTGGTAGTGTAGATCAAGAAAGTCCGGTTGAATGACCGTGCAACAGTAGGAAACCATAAACCCTGAACCCTAAACCAGCATCGCGGACGTGAAAAGGAGTAACAAAAAACCCTAAGCCCTAAACCAGGATGCAGGGTACTTGCCTTTTGCCACGCAGATTCCCGAGCTAAGACTTAGCAGACGGAAAAAGGCCCTCAACAAAAAAAAAAACAGGATGCATGTTAGGAGCCCTCATGAGAATCCCCAGGTTTCTTGGTCAGGTTCCTGCATCATTATTTGGTACCTTTAACTCTGTGGTATTTGTGGGATTTAGGGCTTTGGGCTGATAATTACACGACAGTATACCCCTGCGAACGATTACAATCCCTTATAGTCCCTAAATATGGTTATACTATAATGTACCTCAGACCCCGATTCTTATTACTAAGGCCCATATAGTCGTGATGTCGTGTGGCCAGGACCTTACTTGTAATCATGTGAGTCAGCGCCTATCTCTGTTCTCGGGCTTGTGAAGCCTATGTGAACTCCCTAAACCCTAAACCCGATTAGGGATGTGGGCACTTACATGACTACCGAGCCTTCTGGAAGCTTCCCATGAACAGAACTGCAAGACATCACTCTATAGTATGGAAGCAAAGGTAAACCGACAGCGTTCTTCCGACAATAGTAAAATGCAAGCATATGAAAGGTCATGAAAAGCTTGTGCCTGTGCGAAGCCCCTCGAGTTTATTTCAGCCGATTGCCCTTCTTTGCAGCTGTTAGCCTCAATCTCCCCGGCGCCCCCAGGGGCTATGTGCCGGTTTTAGTCTGCCTGCTGCAGGCAGTAGGTTTGGACTTTCGGGCACCAGCCCTGAGGTTTGTTTTTTTTCCTGGATTCGACCAGCATCTTGGCAAACATGCCGAGCGAATTTGTTGCGAATTAGCCAGGTGCCTCAAATGGTAGCTGTCCCTAAAACATCCATCCTGGTGGTTCGCATGGCACATTCTCCGTCAAAGAACTTTATGAACCTGTGTTAACAGCTCAGAAACAAGCCAAATCCAGTCCTGTCTGGAGGGATATTGGTCCCTAAACCCTCTGAACCCCAACAACCCCTTAACCGTAGAACCCTAAACCCTAAACCCCGCACACGCCCCCGAGCCCCAAACTCAAGAGCCAGAGATTCTGAAGACCCCTAGACCCCTAAACCCTAAACCAGCCATGCCTCAAGCAGAAGACAGAGCGGCGGAGGACCTGACAAGGTGGCCGCCCTTCATGTTCAATACTAGTTAGTTGTAATGACAGTCATAGTCGTGAGAACAGTGGTAATAGTAATTATGGTAATCATAGCACTAACAGTAATAATGGGAACAATGAGGTGGTAATCATAAAATTTCCAAAACCCTAAACCCTAAACCCTAAACCCAAACCCTAAACCCTAAACCCTAGACCCTAAACCCTAAACCCCAAACCCCAAACCCTAAACCCTAAATCCTAAACCTAAACCGCGGTTTTGTAGACGGTTTGGGCTTGGGGGGCTCATGGAGTCCATAGGGTCGCAAAAATGTTTTCGGGGTAGAATTCGAGTGTTCGGGGGCATTTTGCGGGTTTGATAAGGAGTGGCTAACTTCGTGCGGGTGTCATGACGGTGTTTTAGGGTTTAGGGTGCAGGGTTCAGGATTTAGGGTTTAGGGTTTAGGGTTTAGGGTTATACGTACTTTAAGTGGGCTATACGTAGTTATAAGTATACTTGCCTTACTAAGGCTTATCTATACTAAGTCCCATGATCCCCCAAGTAAGCTCTAAACCCCAGGCCAGAAGCCCCGCGGATTGCCCTAACCCCAAACTACTTACACCCCAACCTTCACGCTCTGAACCCTTACCAAGCCTAGATCCCGAATTCCTGAGACCCCCCTAAATCCCAATTTTGTAGGGTGTAGGGTTCAGGACGGTTTATGGTTTGGGTCCCATCAAGAGCCCAATAAACATCAACACTAACACCACGTAGATTCCTACTCGAACCTTTCTGCGCTAAAGCATTTCCGAGAACCATCCAAAACACCCACACAGGGCCCCGAGCAACCTCTAAGCATTCTTTTTGTTCAACAGCTGGGTTCATCAAAGATAGCCCTCATAGAAAGCAAAAGATTCTGCAAAACCCCTAAAGCAAGCCATAAGCAATCCTGAAACATACCTTTCGATAGGATCATGGGTTTCTGAACTAGGGATATAGATAAGGCAGCTATACGTGTAGTTTCTTATAACCCCAATTTAAGGTATTTATAACCTTACTTACTCAGTCCTATGTCCTATCACACTCGAAATACAGCAGTCTGAAACTCACCGAAACCCTCAACCCTAAACCCTAAAGCCCTCAACCGTAAACCGCTAAAGCCCTAAACCCTAAAGCCGCCTCGGAGAGGAAGCCTTCAGAAGACCTGCGGAAGCCAGCCAGGTTTATCTAAACCCCAAACCCTAAATCCTAAACCCTAAACCTTAAACCCTAAAACTCTACATCCATAACCCTAAACCAAAAAAGCCCAAAGCTTCAAGCCTAAACCTTAAACCCCTAAAGGCCTAAGGCCTAAACCGTAACCCTAAAGGCCTAAAGCCTAAACCCCAAACCCTATCAGCTTAAGGCCTGAACCCCAACAGGCCCTAAAGACCAAAGCCTAAACCCTACTAGGCCCTACCTAGACCCCGAAGAACCTACTTTTTTTAAGGACTTATATAAGGAAGTCATAATAAGGAGCCCTCAAAAGGTAGGTCTTTTGGGGTCCCTAAACCCTAAACCCTAAACCCTAAACCCTCAAAAGGTAGGTCTTTTGGGGTCCAGGTAAAGCCGAAAGCCAGGTTCATCAGAGAGCAGGGCGGCCGGGTATCCTCGGAGCGGCTGCAGAAGTTCTACGCCAGGCGGGCCCTAAACCCTAAACCCTAAACCCTAAACCCTAAACCCTAAACCGTAAACCCTGAACCCTAAACGGTGTTTGTTTTGAAGCTGTCGGTGCACCAGGCGCAAGCGGCTTTTCGGGTTTTTTTCTTTGGGTTCAGGGCTTAGGGTTTCAGGGTTTTAGGGTTTTAGGGTTAGGAATTTAGGGTTTTGGGGGTTTTAGGGGTTTTAGGGGTTTTGGGGTTTAGGGTTTTAGGGTTGTAGGGTTGTTGGATTTAAGGTTTAGGGTTTTTGGGCTTGCTGGGGTTGAGGGTTTTGTGATGTGGGGATTTGATTCTGCTTGTTACCATGTTTGCTTACCTGGGTTACTCAGTCTAAGTCTTAGGAGCAAGGGCTCAGGATTTAAGGCTTTGGTCTAGGACATTTTCAGGTGGGTAGTTACCGCTATAGGAGCCTTATAGAAGGTCTATATACCTTTTGGAAGCCTTATAGAAGCCTTATAGAAGCCCTATAAAGCCCTAAACCCTAAACCCTAAGCCCTAAACCTTAAACCTTATATACCCGAAGCTCCCCATGTAGGGCCAAGCGCCCTTTCGGTTGGAGGCTTCTTGGTGGTGTCTAAGGCTGTTCTTTATCCCCCAGCCCAAATATCTAAGACCGTACATGCCCCTTAGAGTCCGAAGCCCTGCAAACTCGAACAACCGACTGTTTCTTAAACACCCTTACGGTACTCCTTTGCTTTGTGGCTGAGTGGGTACACTTTACACGTTTAGGGATGATCTTATCCCCGATAAAGCCCTAAACCCTAAACCCTAAACCCTAAACCCTTTGCTTGGCAGTCATCAAAAGGCCTTCAAAAAAACCCTAAACCCTAGACCCTAAACCTGAAAGTTTATGCACTTTTTTGGGACTTATGAACTCAGCAACTAAGCTACAGCAACCCCCCAGGCAACCGCCTGAAGACCTACGGCCCCCCTTGTTCTTGTGCAGTGTTCCTTTCCTTAGCACCACCACCTAAACCCTAAACCCTAAACCCTAGGCTCAAGCGGAGCAGGCTGGTCCGGCTCAGAGGTCCTTAAATCCTCTCGGAAAGTTGATAACACGATAGGCGGAGAGGGAGGAGGCTCGGCTGCGGCGCGCTGAGTCCGCGAGCGAGGCGAGTCAGGTTCAACTCATTCAGAGCCAGCTAGGGACCGCATTTCTTCTCCAGACAGGAAGCTGAAGCGCAGTGCGAGGCGAGTATGATGAGGATCGAGGCTAGGGGAGCTGTGTGATCTCATCGCGACAAGCTCTAGCAACCTTGCCTTGGAGATCATGGCATTGAACTCCAACACCGGAGGAGCTGGTGTGCGCTTCGCTCAAGTGGTCGACGCGTCATTGAACGGAGCCTCGGTGAGGAACGGGCAAGTGGCCGCCCTGCGACCTGTCCTTGCCACGGAGGGGATAGCCATGCCTTGGTTCTGGAAGTACTGTCAGAACGCCACTGCGGCGGACGACACCATGGTGGCATCCGCGCTGTCTCTGGAGTACTCCTCCGATCTCGGAGCAAGAGCAGACGCGCAGCACGTGGGGAGAATCTTGGCCAACGGGAGACTCATCTTAGCTCGTTTCTTTGAGCTGACCGCTGGTGATATGATCGCGGCGCAGATTGATCCTGTCGCTGTGCAAGGCCACGGGGCATCCCCGAATCATGGCGTTTGGTTTAGGTTTCTGGATTGAATGTAGGAGCCTAAATAATTAACCAAGGCTATTTTGGGGTTCCATATTATGACTATAGTATAATGGGCCCCAAAGCGTTGTTCTGACTAATTATTAAGGCCCCTATAATAGGGTTTTAAGTTTCGGGACCTCGAATCTAGCTTTACTCCCTGACTGCCGAGCTTTTGGAATGCCGGGGGCACAGACAAAACATGTTGCTGAGAGCCTCGGGGCTTTCAGGCGTGGATTTTTTTTGGAGAGTGCCCTAAGCTCGAAGCACTAGGGTTTAGGGCTTTCAGATTTGGATTTCTTTACAGAGTGGTTTAAGTTCTCCCGTTTTGTTACCTTAGATAACGCAGCCTGTTGTAGCTTGCATACAGGGCTTGCAGGCCGGGCCCTTAAACCCTAATCCGCAACCCGAAACCGTAAACCCGAAACCCCGAAGCCCTAACCTCCCCCCAAACCCCAAGCTCTAGGCCCTAAATACCTTAAACGCGACTAAACCCTGAACCCCCCAAACCCTAAAACCCCCAAACCCTAAACCCTAAACCCTAAACCCGAAACTTCCCCGAAACCCTAAACCCGACACTCTCCAAAGCTGCCAATCTCCCTAGGAGCCAGGGTTTAGGGGTTTAGGGTTTAGGGTCTAGATAGGGCTTTCGGGTTTAGATGGGTTTATCGGTTTAGGGTTTAGGACTTTGGGTTTGGGGGTTTAGGGTTTAGGAATTTAGGGCTTTGGGTTTAGGGGTTTAGGGTTTTAGGGTTTTAGGGGTTTAGGGGTTTAGGGGTTTGGGGTCAGGTATCCGCAGCACCGACCGGTGCTGAAGGGCATCCGCAACTTCTGCCTCAGCCACGAGGAGCGACCCACCCGCAGCTGAAACCCAAATGAGTAGGGGCTTTAAGAATTACAAATGGGTTCTTTATCTTCTTGTGTAATTACAAGTTTAGGGTTTAGGGTTTAGTAGCCTTATAATGGCCTGCGCTATTTTTGGTGGTTCCTTCTTGTAGCTATATTATAATATACCCCAAACCCTACTATACTATTTTTTGGGTATAACTATTGTATGATATACACCAAAACCCTAATGTAGGGGTCTTCAGAATTACCTATACTACTGTTGATCAATAATCCTGCACGACCTTTAGGGTTTATGGGTTTAGGGTTTAGGGTTTCAGGGTTTAGGGTTTTAAGGGGGCTTAATAAGGGTGTAAAATGGTTTCATAGGGTCTCATTCAAAGCCATCGAAATTCCCATAAGCCTGCCAGCGCACCCTGCGCCCTAAACACAACTCCCTGAACCTTAAACTCGAAACAGCAAGCCCCGATGCTTCAGTCGTAGGATTCTAGTCGTTCGTTTAAGGCTCCTCATTCTAGATCATGATCGTATGAGATACCACAAAACTCTGTTCTACTTAATGAGCCCTAAACCCTAAACCCTAAACCCTAAACGAAGGAGCGTTTCAGGCTCTTCCGAAAAGAGAGCTCCATCCACTGGGAGCGACGGCCTCGGTGGTGTAGGGTTTAGGATTTAGGGGTTTAGGGTTTAGGGTTTAGGGTTTTAGGGTTTAGGGGTTTAGGGTTTAGGGGTTTAGGGTTTAGGGTTTAGAGTTTAGGAAGTTTGATCTTTTGGTTGAGTTTGCGTGAAGGATTCCTTGCAGGGTTCTCTAAAGCGGTCCTAAAAGGGCCATGTAGGTTTCAGGGTTTAGGGTTCGTCTAGAAGAGTTCTATTGGGATTATTGGGCTTTTGAAGGGTGTTCTTCAGTTGTCTCTTTTTTTTGTTGTTTGGTTCTACAAGAGTGTACTCCTTCAACGGGTTCCTCTCAGGGGTTCTACCTGGAGAGCCTAGTGCACCTTAATAACGAATCTATAATGTACCTTGATCATAGTATCAATCCCTGATAATTTGGGCACCCTAAACCCTAAACCCCAAAGCCCTAAACCCTAAACCCAAACCCTAAAGCCCGAAACCCCTAAAACCTTAAAACCCTAAACCCCTAAACCCCTAAACCATAAAGCCCTAAA
>CAJNJA010014082.1:0-12376 GCA_905231915.1 Symbiodinium necroappetens | reverse complement strand
GAAACATGGATATAAGAGAGAGGTCTTGCTGTGATTGACGGACTTTAAGGCCTTCCAGCGTGCAGAAAGGAGGAAGAGGGAGAGAAGAGAGAGAGAAAGAGAGGCAAAAAAAAAGGAAAGAAGAGAGGTTGGAGGGCTGGAATAGAAGCTGAAAAGTGACTCTCTTAAGACTTGAAGAGGACTTGAAGGGAACTTGAAGGGAGGCTTGAGGGGAAGCTTGAAGAAGGACTTGAAAGAGACTGAAGGGAACCTGAAATCTGAATTTTAATCAAATTCAGCACTTTAAAGCTCTCTTCGCAAAGTGACAAGTCCTTTTAGCTGGAGACGGAGTCTGTGAAATGTCCAAGTGAGAGCTCGCGTCAAACTCTGATCAAAGTTTCGTGTGACTTCTATTCTTTTGGCGTTGGTGCTTGCGTTTTTTCCTCTTGTCTTCTTCTTGTCTCTTGTATTTTCCCTCGCAAAACCTTCCATAAAGCGATTTCGTGTGGCTTCTTCTTCTTTTCTTTGGTAACTGCGTTTTGTTTAAGCTTGTTGTTCTTTCATTTGGCTCTCTTTCGTGGAACTTTTTAATTGATTCCGTTTTGTTTGAGTTTGTTCTTTTCTCATTTTAGATTGCTCTCATTTTCTTTCCGTCGCAGAACCTTCCATCGTGTGAGAAGCCTTGCAAGTCGATTTCGTGTGGCGTCTTTGTGTTTTGTTTGGTGATTGCGTCTTGTTTGGTTTGCAATCCTTGGTTGAGGCTTCCTTGAAGCCTCCTAGGTATCGATTCTGGACATGGAGACCGCGAGCTACAGCAAGCCAGCGATGTTTCCAAGACTTCCTTGTTGCAGGTCCGTCGCTGCTGTCGAGAAGAAGATAGCGACAGTGACATTCCATCTCTTGCTTTTCCGACTTCTCGAAGCCTGTTTTGCAGCCAAGCGGTCTCGTTGTATCTGGTGTTGCAAGACCCTTTTACTTGTTCTTATAAAAAGAGACGAATGTTCAATCTACAGTTGTTCCGTTCAGAATTGAGCTGCCTTTTCTGCACCAAGCGTTTTCTGGCAAAAGACAGTTTCCTACCAGAGGCTGCGTCTCCGGACCGTTTCCTACGAGAGACCCATCACCCTTTTTATTTTCAGTTGGCAGAGAAAGTTTTGCTGTAGTGAAAGTGATGTGCCCAAGACGACTCTATCCAAGCGAACAGAACCATTGCGCTTCATGTTTTTTTGCGACTCTGAAATCTGGAACTTTGTTAAGCCGGATAATTAATCGCAAGTTGGTTTTTTTGCTTCCTGACAATGACAATGACAATGACTCCTCTAACTGCTGCTAAACCCAACCTTTCGGCTGCACATGCGCAGAGACTTGGCAAATCGACAATCTGGCTGTTTTAAGAAGAGCAAGTTCCAAACGCGGATTTTGCTTCAAAAACCGGAAGCTAAGATACCCTGAGAGTGCCAAAAGGTCAGCTTGGTCAGTCGGGTTGAAGTTGTCCTCCACGATTTTGTTCGGGTTCAGCTTTTTAAGTTCTTAAAATGGTTGTCGAAATTCCTGGTTTGGCAACTCAGGGTTCTTGTCGGGTTGCCGATACGTTTCACCTTGTACAGCTTCTTTTGCTCAATTGCTCGTTTATACTTGTGCTACCACAAAGCCGAAGTTTCGACAAAAACACTATTTCCAGGTTCGAGCAGGACTTGGGTTTGTTGCAAAAGATGTCCTCTGTCACAACTACTGGACAACAAAGCCAACATAGTTAAGTTCCAATTTTCCGTTTATTCGATTGTCGATTGCTTTCTCAAATTTACCTTTGTTTTCCATTCATCTTCGCTTTGTTTTGTGGTCGCTCCACAGCAAGGACGTGTAGCTTTTTTCTTCTTCTTGTTACAGACAAGACGTTGTCTCAATTTGAATGGTAGTTCATGTTTCCCACTTAGAAAGAATCTGTGTACGTTTTGTCTGTAAATGACGTTTGATTTATTTCAGATTGTTTTGAATAACTTTGATTTGGTGTTTCTTCTTTTTGGTTGTCAAAAGCCAAACCGCCAAGTTTTGTTTCTTTTCGTCTGTCAAAGAGCATATCTATTTTGTTTGTTAACGTCAACATTTTTTACATGAGTTTTCACGTTGTTTTCTTCGCTGTTCTCTGAAGCAAAGACGTTTGGCTTTTACCTGCTTGTCAGTCGAAAAATGTTTCGATTGTTTTTGAAATTTTGACGTTGTTATTAACGACTTGCTGTTTGGGGGGAGAGGGACTTCTTCCGTTTGGTGTGTCGCTCGCAGCAGATTTTGCCCCCGTTTACAGACGAGACTAAAAACAGCGCCAGCGCCAGCCCCAGCCTGGCGCTGGTGCTGGTGCAAGCACCAGTCAGCCCCGTGCCCACGCCAGCCCTCAAGCCAGCCCAGTGCCAGTGCCAGCACAGCGCCAGCGCCTTCCCTTGAACCCGCTCATTTGGCGCTGAATGGCACCTTCATCTGGCGATCGAGGTTGGTCACAGATCTTCAACTCGCCCCCCTTTGCCGATCGCGTCACATTTCTTAAACCCACCCCCTCATTTGACGATCCTGTCTCACCGCTTATCTTAAGCCTGCCCTCTCATTAAGCGAAACCGGTTGATGATAATTCTCAAGTCCGCCAGCTCTGTAATCATGTAGGCGATCCTGGTTGATCACGTTGTTTAAACACCCCCCTCAATCAAGGTTCATCACATATCTTAAACGGTTCTCATTAGGCCATCCTTGTTATCACGTATCCTAAACCTCTCCTTTGGCGATCCCGGTTCATCACATGTTCTGAGCCCGCCCCTTCAGTCGGCGATCCAGGATGGTCACATATCTTAAACTCATCCTCCTCCTTTGGCGATCCAGTGTCTTAAACGCGCCCCTCATTATGCGATCCCGGTTGATCACACATCCTAAACCCGCCCCCTCATTTGGCGATGCAGTTTGACCACATATCTTAAACCGCCCCTTATTTTGGTGATGCCGGTTGATCGCATTTTCTTGCTTTAACCCTCGCCCCCGCCGTTGGCGATGCAGGTTGACCACATATCTTAAACCCGCCCCCCCTTGGCGATGCCAATGGCGATCACGATTGATCACATTTCTTGAACCCGCCCCCTAATTATATAGGCGATCCCGACTGAGCACGTATCTTCAACCAGCTCTCATTTTGCGATCCCGGTTGAGTTCAACCCAGCACCAGCACCAGCGCCAACGCCCGCCATCTTTCCTGCATGCAGCGCCAGTTCCAACGCCCGCCAGACCTTCCCCAAAAAAACACAGCGCCAGCGCTAGGCCTCCCCCGACAATGCAGCGCCAGCGGCAGTGGCAACGCTTGCAAAGCAACAGCGCCAGCGCCAACGCCAAAGCGCCACCGCCCGCCAGTGCCAGTGGCAGCGCCGCCAGCCCTAGCCCCAGCGCGAGTGCCAGCCCCCCAGCGCGCGGAATTAGTCTGTCCCTTCATTTTGCCTTTGAGGCCCGCTTTCAAACCGTCGGAGCCATTCAAATCTAGATTATAGGTTTGAACCTGCACAAGAACTTGGGTTGAACCTGGGTTCTGATCGGGTTTCGATGTTGATGTTCCTTCCCGACCCTGTCCCCGGACCTCCGGAGTTGAACCTGGGTTCGAACCCCCCCGGCCCTTGCTCATGCATGGAATAGTTTCTTATTTCGAAGCAATTTGTCGAAGCGGTGGGCAGGATGAAGTTCCAGTGTCGGCTCACGAGTTTCGGCTTGCCTTTGTGTTCAGGCGTATCTATTGCATTTTGCAAGCCGTCTGCAAAATTGGAAAGTTTGCGTGGGCAGGTGCATATCACTTCATTACATGAAAAACCATGTTGCTAGCTGCATGTTTGCTTAAGTCAGCGGGAAGGTAGCAGCCATGACCATGAGCATACTTTGGTTGTTTGCTCATCGTACTACCAACATTTCCGGACCACAAGGCTTGTAGTTTTGATGATCCTCGTTGCAGTGGGAAGATGAATTTTGGAGCGGATGTTTCAGTGTCGCATGTAACCTGCACGTCCCAAAACGTAGGAAGAAACTGGGCCTTCCAACCTTGCGTGCTGATGCGCTTCGGCCGACTACTCTTCGAATTGCTGTTGGGATTGGCGTTTCCAAGTGGGAATGCGGTTTTTGACACGTTCGAACGTGTCGGGGACGGCTTCTGCCTGGATTCGCTGAGCCTTGCTGGCAATTTAACATGCTTGTTCAGGTTCCAGTACCAGCTTTAACCGCAGATAGATCTGTGCAACTTCACGTGGTGCAGGAACCGGAGTTACGATGCCTTCACCATGCTCCCGTTTCAACACTACCACTGCTGTCTGGATGCTTGCATGGAGTTTTCCTTCTCCAATGCCGAGAGCCCCGGATTTCATATCACACCCGATGGAAACTGCACCATATTTATGAATGATGGTTACTGGCCACGCGGCAATTCTTCTGGCTTCCATTCGGTTCACACCTCCTCGACAGGGTCCGGAAGAATATCCGAGGTGCATTTCTTAGTTTGTTAATCCATCGTGACCGTGTTTTTGATTGACACGGAGGCACTCAGTACATGTCGCAGGCAGAGCCAGGGCTATCGCATACAGTGGCAGATGGATGCTGGAGGAAACGTGGGTACAGACTGGACGTTCCGACGAATGGATCCAGCGAAGATCCTGAGACCGGAGGCACCCCGGCAAAGTTAAGCGAATTGCATCGCATAATAGTGTAAGGGCATGCCCAGTTTGATTGGCACTTGGCGGTCGCACCATGTGTGTCCCAATAAGCTTAACGACTGTAGCGCACTCGGTAGCCGTTTCGTCCCGCCATGCACGTTATCACACCGATGCTTCTTCTGTCGCACAAACGGTTGCTTGCAGACAGACACCTTTTTCTTGCTGGTTATACAGCCTAATTCAGATCGTGGTCATTGATGGTCTGACATCCACGCGTGATGACAGAGCTCAAAGCCGAGGATCCCACCCTGGTCTTGCGGATTTCATAGAGGAAGACTTTGCCTACTGCCTCAGTGCCGGTGCTATACCAGGTCCATAGGGAGAAACGTTGCAAGATGTGCACAGACGGTAACATGCGTCGAGGGGTGAGGCCTGCACGGACGAAGCCGGCTTTAAGTTCTGCGTGAAAAAGGCTTAGATCGAAAAACTAAACACTGTAGTAGTACCTCCCCCTGTGTTTTGTTGGTGGGTGCAGGCCCTGCCATCATAAACACGGCTTCCACGATGGAGTCCTGTTGGAGCAGCTTCTCTGAAGTTTTAACTACGTGGGTCATCAGGACTTCGCAGTGTAGTCATTTCAACATAGAAGCTTAGACCTTGAAGTCTCCAGCTTGGTTTGACAACGCTGCAGGTGGAATTTAAGGTTTGGGTGGGTTTGTCTTTGAGTCAAAGACTCCTGGCCTGCGAATAGAGAAACCTAAATCCGACCTCAAGGGCAACCCCATGGTCCAGCTTCTTCTCTTTCTTGAAATCTAAGACGGGTGAACCGCGAGCGCTGAGGCTACTGCTCCGAAAAGGAGCACTGCGAGGCTCGATTTGTTTCAGGTGGTTGCTTGTTTCTGCAGCTTGTGCCATCTCTCTGGCGAGTCCGGAGCGGATGTGTTGGAGAACACTTGAATTGAATGAGTTCGCCGATGCTGCAGTTGACCTATTTTAGGACCGAAGCTCTTCTCCTGTTGCTAGGGAGATGAACTCCACAGCAAATCGGCAAGAGAGTCGAACTAAGCCATGAGTCATTGCCTGATCCTGCTCAAGGCCGGCTTGTTATTTAAAAGCAGCTCAAAGGTACAGGGGTGCCTACAGTACTGCAAATCCCAGATAGCAGAAATGGACTTATTCCTAGGCTACAGTGGGCATGGCGGAAGTCAACACAGGGCTTCGGGGTCATGGTGCACTTCAATTCATGGCCAGGCCTGCTTCCGGAACTGTGAGATAGGCCCGCGGCGCCCAAAGGGAGGGTGAAGGTTTTCAACTTTGAGCCAAGGCGTGTTTTGGAAGGAGTGGTCAGGTTCGGGTCCCATGGTGCTGTAAGCTGTGCTGGGCGAGGTTCGATTGCTTTGCTAAATTACCTCTCAGATGCCCCAGCAAGGTGTTTTTGTTCTAGTGGAGAAGGCACAAATCGGCTGCAAGCGATGCTCTGCATACCTTGTAACCCGGTCAAGAGGCTGCACGAACAGCTGCGAAGAGAGTGGTGAACCCACGTTCAGCCTCAGAGTTTCAGAGCCTCTTGAGGCAACTGCTCGGAGAGGGAAGCCGGCGGCTCGCCTTGGAGAATCATCGTGTGTCGGCGACAGCATGTGGCGACAAAGAGGCAGAGACCAAGGGGTATAAGACCGGTACCTTCGATCCTTCCGAGGCTGTACTTACTATGCCGTTCAATTCTGCGACTCCGGGAGAAGAAGCGATTGTGGCGTTCGCAGCCTCCGGCGTGGCCCCATCGAAGTAGAGGGAACTTCTTTTCGTCGTGTCTTGGTTTTGCTGCCAAAGCTTCTCCCACAAACCTCAAAGCTTGTGGGCCAAGGCAAAACTGTCTTTGATGGGCGCTCCGAGCCATCGGACATGATTCCACACCTGGTGGGGCTCCTGGCACTCTTCTGTGCGATTCAAGGCGGGAGCCATAGAAGGTTTCAAGGTCATGGAGAATTGCCTTCTCAGCCGGATCTCTGCCGACTTCTGCAGTTGCAGCAGGCATGGTGCTCCTCTGCTACTGAAGCTCGGCCTGTCTGCTTGATGCCGGGTGACAGGCACTCGATGATTGTCAAGACTTCCTGAGTTCCTTGAGATCCGCAATGTCAGGAAAATGCAACTGAGAAGACTTGATGCTTCATGAACGGCGTAGCATCCTGTAGTGGCGTCAGCCGGCGGTCGTTTCAACGCGTTTCATGCCGTTATGTGGTCGGAGCGATACTAGAGACTAGAAAACAAACCTTTCTATGTGAGAGGGAGTAGCAGAATGATGTTGCTGCTCTTGATGATGATGATGATGATGATGGTCGGGTTGGTGGTGGCGGTTGATGACCACAAAGTCGGGTTACGGAAAGAAACATGCAAACGGCTTCGTCCCGAATCAACGCCAAACTCTGTTTTGGCCTCAGATGCCCACCTAGATCCTCAAAGTGGACGATGAGACCATCACAGGAAATACTGTATAGCGTCCGAGTGAAGCAACAGCTTGCATCCGCGCAGACGACTGGCTAGCAGCAGGATCCGAAGCTGTTGAAGGCTGGTTCTGGGATTTGGGATGGAAGGGCTGAAAAGGTTCGAAGTGCTCAGACCGTGCTTAGAGTCAGAATCGTACAGGTTGCGACCTCCGAAGCCCGAGCGCAAAAGCCACCGCGCCACCAGTCCTAAGGGCGTGGATGGATCCGGACTCCACTTGGTGCCAAGGCACCCAGGGTCCGACCTCAAAGTCCTCATTCCGTGGCTTCATGGATGGCTGGATCGTTGAGTGTCAGCGTTGGCTTTAACGTTGGATTCTCGCTTTCGGCATGCTTGCACTCGTGACTAGCAGATATCTCCGAGACACCGGATCAAATCACTCTCGGCCTTGGTCATGCCCTGGTCCATCTCAGCTTTTCTTACGTAGATTCGTGGTGCCAGGCGGTGTGCTTCATTGATGAGCTTTGCCTGTTGGGAGGATACATGCATGGTGCTTCTGCACATGATGTTTGAAAGCGTAGGGAAGGAGGGTTGAGAGATCCGAGCAAGAGTTCTTGATGGTTGCCAGAGAAGATCACGCATGCTCGTGTACTTGTCGTGCCGTCGTAGCCCACCGCTGTCGACTTGTGGCGGAGAAGTACCGAGCCTGTAAGGAGCAGGGTGAACCACTGGGAGCTGACGTCCGTGCTGCATTGCCCGCATACTGGAGCGCCTCTGCTACAAAGGGAAGTAATGTGATTGTTGAAGCATTGGGTTGATTTCAGAGGAGAAGGCTCGGCCGAAGGCAACAAACCAAACGGCCGAAGCAGGAGCTTGAGTCTGGCTTCGCGTCCTGAGGCAACGCAGGTGAAGAGACGGAGTTCAATTCGATGCTCTATGTCGGAGAGGAGATGGTAAAGCCGGAAGAAAGCTGTTGGGATCTTGGAGCTGTATATGCTTGTAAGGAGCAGTGGGCGCCGTTTGCAGAACTCCTTGATTCTACCTATCGGGCAAGAAGCAGCCAAGACAGGAGCACATTGCGAAAGCTGATCTGGACTCCTGCATCTCGTCTTTCTTGTCTTTGCCGAGAGGCCATGTCCGGATGGCGCTTGCCCCAAAAGGCCCGGGGGATGCCCCTGCGTGCAGCCCGATGGCGAGCCAGGCCGGGGGGAGGCTGGATGAGTTCAGAAAGAGCAGGACTAGTACCTGCGGCCTCGAGGATTGCCCGCCAGCTACGTGATTCGCCGGGTGCTCCGGGCCGAGAACTCCGGGACACGGGGAAGCCATGGGCCAGCTCCACACCCAAGCCAACAAAGCCAACAAAGCCAACCAGCCGGCAGACACCCGACAACCCAACCCCCGCATGTCCGGAGGAGCTGGACGCGCTTTGTGGAGAAGAGGGCGCAGCTTCGGTCCAGACGCCAGGTCAGCGTATCAAAAAATGTATAAAGGTGTGTAATTCAAGCTTGCTCAGGCTTACTCGTCAAGGCTTCATTGTTTGCAGGTTTTCAGGCATCAGGTGGCTTTACTTGCGGGCTTGTGATTTGCGGCATAGGCTTTCATGAACAATGGCTCTAGACAGCAGTGTCGTATGCTCTTGCCTGTTATGTCGTCGGAGCCAACCAATACTGTCAATACTCTTCCGATTCTGGATGGCAGCGGCCCGCGCCAGTATGCGGTTGCAATTACTGTTATTTTTTGGGACACCGGGTTTTAGGCTCATGGGTTTGAGATTTGGGTCTGTCCTTGATGCAGGGCATGGGCAAAGTCGAGGATCCAGTCTGCACTGCAGGACTTGGTGTGACATCATGTTGACATGCGGTGACATGCGGAGTACACTTTGGGGTCTCATCAACTTGCATGCAAGGGTTTCGGTACTTCTGCCAACCTCCGTGCTGTGAGGAGTGGTGGACCAGCACCCTGAGCTGTTTACTCCTGTGGATGCAAGCTTGAACGAGGTGTATTTGTGGCATGGAACCCACATCCGGGCAGCCCTTAACATCGCGCACGAGGGTTTCGACATTCAGATGGCGGGATTGAACGGGACCATGTACGGCAAAGGCATGTACTTCGCTGAGAACAGCTCCTCGGCGAGCCGAGTCGATGAGTTGCGAGTGGTCTGCCGCTGGTGGTAGTCACTGCTGTGGTCTGAGGCACGAAAGCAGACGAGTATGCGAGGGACGAGCCGCATGGTGACTCGGGCTGATTCAGGGCTCCCTCGGTCACGCGCTCATGCCATAACGGGAGAGGGCTGACTTGTGGGGCCACTGTCCAGGCTTCTACCAAGACGTGTTCGCCCTCCTCCTTTGCCGCGTATGCCTGGGTAAGTTCCACTTTTCGGAGGATCGTTTTGACTCCGCAGGTCAGGGCCCCACATCTGAGAGAGATTTCCTAGTCTGACAAGGTCAGGTGCAGCAGAGTTGTAGGCTTTGGGCGCAGAATTTGGTTCTTGGCATATTGAAGCTTTCTTGTCTAGTGCACCTGTGCTCTGTAGATCCACCATTCAGTGAAGGTGGCATGGCGGAAGCTGGGACTATTGACAGCACAGTCGGCGACAGGACAGGTTGAAAGCAGATGCTTTATGCAGTTGTCTTCGCATCGGAGCTTCTCGCAAGGACTCGCGCGGCGAACACGTTCCGAGAGTTCACTGCCTACGATCCAGACCAGGCTCAACTGTGTCAAAGCTGGGGAGCGCCGAGAGCGGCTGGGCAACCTTCGTTTGCTCTTGCAGGTTTATCCGGAGTATGTGATCTTCTACTCTCGGCGGCCCAAGGCCAGCAAAGCGGCTTCAAAATTGCCTCTTGACTCCTTATCTCCGAAGTCCCAAGCTCGACTTCCGACCTGGAGGCCGTGGCACTGGAGGCATTTCGGTTCGGCCTGCCTCCGCTTCACCCACAGCTCCCTAGCTGCACAAAGGGAGCTGGAAAGGGGTGTGGATGCGCTGCTGCCATTTCGGACGACCCTAAACCCTAAACCCCTAAACCCCTAAACCCTAAACGTTCAGGCTGCCGAACTATTTCCAGAATTTCCACCTGAACCCGCAGGTGAAGTCTTTCGAGGCACGAGACAACTCCGCTCCAGAGCGACTCGAAACTGGCAATATTAATCCCACTACTCTTATTACTATTGTTCATTATTCATATTCATATGCTATTAATACTACACTACTATTACTATCATTAGTGCTAGGAGTGGTATTCTTCTTCTGCTTCTTCTCAGCTTTTCGTCTTGCAGGTGCAGTATGGTGTGCGGAGACCGGAACGCGATGGGCTGGAACAGATGGCGCAGGCGTGCTACCCAGGCTGGGAGAGTTGCAAACTGGATCGATTTCTGTTTTTTCCTGGCTTTCGTGAGCTCGGCTGCGTCGAAAAACTTTGCCATCCCTGAGGTGGTCGCAGGATCGAGGCTCCGCAGCTTGAGATTCGCGTCTGGAAGAGAATGTGTTTCTTGATGGACGACTTCTTTGGGTCATTCCGTTTGCTTGATCGGGGCTTGTCGCATACATTTGTAAGTGGTAGCCAAGGCTGGTGCACAGGCATTGTCGTGTAGCCACATGCCTTTTTTGAAGCAGGTCCTTTCAGCTCGCCGGATCGAGATATCCAGCCTCTGGAACCGCTACGTTCTTTACAAGAGGAGGCTACACCTGCAGGGTGGGCACAGATGTTGAAGTATACCGAAAAATCTTCCGAAACCTTTGCGGAAAGCTTCTTGTTGAAAAAAGCAGGAAGAGGATTAGGTCTAGGTGCAATCAGCACATGTTGCACAGGCTGCGAGGGGAGTTAGAAGCCTCCGGCCTCACAGCCTTCGCATCGGCGGAGTTCTTGGAGCGCTTGTGTTGTCTTGTCCTAGTGGCTCTCAGGCTTTCCGGTTGAGAATCACTGCAAGTAGGATGGGCATCCTGTTTTGAATGGTGCATGAGCTGCCTCAAGTTGTCGCAAGCCTGTCTAACGCATGCTGCGATAGGCATCCGCAGTGCCCCCTCAAAACCAATACTGCGAAGCGCAAGCCTCGGAGGAGGGCCAGGCACGCGGTGCAGCCGCTCGCGGACACTATTGGGTGAGTTTGCTGAAAGGCTTCGGGCTGGACCGTAAATTGGAATTGTGTTGCTACACGGGGTTGCTGCGGGTTGCATTGGCTGCAGGGCCAGTGCAGAAAAGTCTAATTTATTCAGCCGACATTTCGATATGATGTATCGTTTCTCTGATATAGACTGGCCGTTGAGTTAATACGAAACTTAGTGTTTTGTTGTTCTGCTTGGGAAGAGAGCAAGCATGATTGTTCGCATAGAAGGTGAGGGCACACCGTGGCCGCCATTTATGGACTCTTCCGATTTTTTTGTTTCTTTTCTTGCTATTCATTTTGCTCTCCCTGCTGGGAAGCTGAGGAGATTCTCACAGATGCCTTTATGAAGAGGCCGTCGGAAGGCCACCCATTCCTGGCTGTTGCCGCATATGAGTTCAGAGAACGGAAGGCCGTTGTTGCTCAGGTGGCGGGCGACCGACATGGAGGGGAGAGTCCTTGGAAGGAGAACTGCAGGCCGGAAGGGGCAGGGATTAACAATGATGGTCATAGTCATAGAAATGAATAGTAGTAGTAGCAGTAGTAGTAGTAGTAGTAGTAGTAGTAGTAGTAGTAGTAACCATAATAATAACAATAATACTACTAATACTATACATAACTAATCCTAAGTCTTATACCAGCACTACTACGGATTCTAATGCTAATGCTTTTACTTATTCCTAGTACTAATAATAAGTAGTCTTAACAGTAATTACATATTATTAAATGCACTGTTATTGCGAGCGGACCTCCATGCCTCGTTCAGTTCGTAGGGTCTCACGATGAGAGCTATGAGCAGAGTGTCACAGGTCTGCACAGCGGACTGCTGATATTAACATTCCTGCCTTGCGGAATGTACAATCCCTTTCAGTGCTCCGCCTCAAAAGCAACTTTACGGCTCAAGGAACTGCCATAAGCCAAAAACTTACGACTCAGGTTGTAGGCATCTGATCCAAGTGTTCGGCCATCCCGCTGCACAAACCTTCGGCTGAGCATCACCCTCTACGACGAGGAAATGAAAGCTTCTGTTTGAGTGCCTGCAAGGGAAAACGGTAGGCGTATCGGCTGCAAGTTGTGCATGCAGATTGCATTTTTCGTTCTGGTCGCAGTTCAACTCGACCACACCGCTCCCCAAGGGAGGTAGGTCTTTGCAGCCATGGCAAATCCTAGCAACGATCCAGCTGCAGTTCAGGTGTACG
>CAJNJA010014081.1:0-12377 GCA_905231915.1 Symbiodinium necroappetens | reverse complement strand
CCCTAAACCCTACAACCTAAACCCCCAAATAGAAAAAGATCGTAAGAGGCAGCTATTAAAAGGTAGCCTAGGCAGAAGATAACTTGGAGGGGCGGCCTCTAAGCTGCTAAGCCCAGTAATCCCGGGTTCTGGTTTTTTGGGATTTAGGGGTTGAGGGTTTAGGGTTTAGGGATTTCGGGATTTAGGGGTTTAGGGGTTTAGGTTACGATTTTATCGAGATCTATAGTAAATACTATGGTTTCCTTATTATGGTAGCTTAAATCAAATGTCCCTTAACAAGAACCCAGAACACCGAGATCCAGAACTGAGATTGCAACGTTCTGCAGCCTTGGGTAGCAGGCTTGGGGTCATGAGGTTCTATGAAGAGCCAGGAGAGCTGAATATTGAACTAGGGGTAGCAGGTTCTCTCAGGCTGAGAAGCTGTTTTAGAACCCTAACCCCCTAAACCCTAAACCCCTAAACCCCAAACCCTAAACCCTAAACCCCAAACCCTAAAGATTAAAGGGTATTTGGCGACCAGAGAGGCGAGGGATGACGACTAATTTGAATCCCGGGTAGTCGCTTGACCCAGACCTTTTGTAGCGTTCCCCAAACCCTAAACTTCCGAGTGTCTACCGGGGCGAGGGGGTTTCGGGTTTAACGCTTCGGGATTGGGACTTCAGAGTTCAGGGCGGGCTAAACGGTGACGGTTTCAGTATATTGATGCCGTCTGGACTTTCAACCATGGGCGTGTGACATCTCATCGAATGTCTGCTGAACTTTCAGAGCTGTCGTTCTGAAAGTCCGAATGTTGCTGGTGCACCTGGTCATCAGCTTCCTACTGTTCATTGTTTCGACATGCTGTTGCACTGAACCATTACACTACACCATTCATCCGGAGCCCGAGACCCTAACCACTAAGCCCCGCACCTTTGTTTTTCCGGCCCGAAAGCAGTCTTGCTTATTCCGTGGCAGGACGACCGATGGGTCCAGGCGCGGATGAGATGGAGGGAAGTGCGAATTCTTTGGATAAAGATATCTCAGAGATGTTCCGGTGGGTTCTTCAATGACCTAACAGTTATCTACTGAAGTTAACAAATTGGGGTTGTAGGATTCCAGATTCAGGGGTCCAGGTTTGGCATTAAGGTTTAAGGTTTAGGGTTTAGGGTGTTCTAATTTAGAAGCTTCAAGAATTACCAATATTGTTCTTAGTGTGTCTTATTGTATGTATAGTAACATATACCCCAAATCCCTGTTCTAATTGTTTGGCCCTTACACTAGGTTTAGGGTTTAGGGCTGAGGTTTGAGTTCAGGCCTGAAATCTGCAGGATTGGCACGTCAGGTTCAGGGTTTGGTGCTTGTGGTATTGGGCTTTAGTCAATTTGTGATTTGGGGCAGGGTGCTTAGGATACAGGGTTTTAGCGGCATTTTTTGGTTCTGGGTTTAGGGCTTTGGGTAGCCTGCAGGCTGCTTCCAACAGCACGACGCCGGCCAAGCGCCAGGCGGGATGTCTTTCTGCAAGTTGTTTCGGCTTTGGAGTCTATGGGTTTTAGGGTTGGGGCTTGTAGGTTTGACGGTGCGCGGGTTGTTCTTCGTCTTGGTCTGTTCAGATGCTGTGTTAGCGAAGAAAAACCTGCGAAGCTGCAAAGGCTCGAGGAAAAGAAGGCCCGTAAACAACGGTAAGCCCAAGAGACTTAAGATTTTTGGGACCAAGCAGAATCCGAAGCCTTGCATTGAAAGCCCGTACCTAGGCACTTCAACCCCCACTGCCATGAAGCGTAAAGGGCCTGGAAGACTCGTGCCGCGAAGTCTTCAAGCTCTGTAATCTTGGAGTCATTCTTCGGCAGAACATGATCCCCTCCCTAATGCCTGTATGAACACCCGCTCCGTGTGTTTTCGACTAAGCCTAAGCCCCAAACCCTAAACCCTAAACTCTAAACCCCAAACCCTAAACTCAAGATGAAGTCTTCTGCCCCCTAGATAAGATGAATCCAGCGATGCTCCCGAGCACTGAAACCCCGTCTCAATCCCGGTCCCCAGAAGCAAGTAGTAAGTATAGTATATAGGACTTTCCGAAAATTAGGGTACCTTATTTTGGGGTCCTTATAATAAGGATCCTATTATTTAGGGTACTATATTAGGGTCCCCTATTTTCGGAAACCCCCATATAGGGGCCTTCATGAATCGGAGAAGGGTTCTTTTTGCTTCTACAAGGGTTTCATCGACTTTCGACAGGAACCTGACTGGTTAGAATATGGTGGTCTGTCTAGTCTAGTAGAAGTACAAGGAAGACTACTCTAGCTATTCAGGCGCTCATAGTACCACCCAGAACCCTTCAAACCTCCAAGGGCCGCGCGCCCGAAGCCCTAAACCCTAAACCCTACGCACCCTAGACCCGAAACCCTACACCCTAAACCCTAAACCTGGATCCCTGTTGGATGCAATTTTACATTTTTGTTGTCATAAAGCTTAATGAGGATTAAAAATGATCATTTTTAATATATCCCCAACAGGGAACCAGAAACCCCTGCACTGTTTCAGTCCTGTGGGTTTAGGGATTGATCGAAGGCTCAGGGTTTCGGGTCGAGGATTCCGTGTCATTCAGGGTTCGAGGGTGTAGGGTTTAGGGTTTCGGGAGTAGGGATTCCGGGTTCGGGGTTTAGGGTTTAGGGATTCAGGGTTCGAAGTTTAGGGTTTAGGGTTTCGGGATTAGGGGTTTAAGGTTTTTGGTTTAGGGTTTCGGGATTGGGGGTTCAGGGTTCGGGGTTCAGGGTCTCCGGGTTTGTGGATCTTGCTTGGCATTCTGGGAGTCCTCACGGGAGTTGGTTCAGGGTTTAGGGTTGAATGTAGGAGCCTGAATACCCTTGGCAGTAAGAGTTTTCAGGGTTCCCCTCTGAACTATGGCACCTCTTCAAGGTCCTTAGTAGCGCCGTCCTGAGCATCGATTTCTTCACGACTAATCAAAGCTCCCGCTCCGAACATCAGAATTCCTAAGCCCGAAATCCACCAAGCCACAATTTGGGGGTTGGTTTGGGTCTAACTCAGGGTTTAGGGTTGGGGCGGAGGGTTTAGGCATTGAGCTTAATCCTAGCAAAAAAAGCGAAACCGCTTGAACCCTAAGCCCTGAACTCTAATGACAAAAAATACAAACTTGGAGGATCATAGGGATGTGGTAAGTAAGGTCATAGGTACCATAATTGGGGCCATAAGCAATTGTAAGGATAGTTACCTTACCGATATCTTATAGCCTTAGTTACTACGTCCCATGACCCTTTCCACGGCCTATGCTCTTACGCCCGCCAAGCACAACCTCCTCTGGGCTGTCAGTTTCATTCCGCCGGCTGGGATCGCCGAACCTCCCAGAGGATGTGGATCTTTGGAGGTGGAGGGCTGAAGTTTAGGCATCGATTAGGTTTAGGGTTTTTAGGGTTTAGGGTTTAGGGTTTGGGGTTTAGGGTTTAGGGTTTAGGGTTTGGGGGTTTAGGGTTTAGGGTGTAGTGTGTTCTTCTTGGCGAGGGCCCTTCGGCCTTAGCCTTTAGAGGGGCCCTTCGGCCTTAGCCTGTAGGGCATAGTTCTTGTATCATATGCAGCACGTGGATTCTGCTGCAGTAGCGGGCACGTCTGTTTTCTCATTCTAATTGCCCGGTGGGCGCCCTAAACCCTAAACCCTGAACCCTAGACCCTAAACCCTTGAGGTTTTGGGAGGCCCAGCCCAAACCCGATGGATCTTCGGACTTAGAGGTCTTAGGGCGTAAGGTTTTTATTTTAGTGACTCGGGGTAAGGCATTTTAGGATTTAGGATTTAGGGTTTAAGGTTTTTTGGGGCTTCGGGTTAGGCATTTTTGGGTTTAAGATTTAGGCCCGGTGGGCTCTTGTTCAGGGGTTTGCCAGTCATCGAAGTAATGCAAGCGGACAGCAGCCGGAGGTTTTCGTGACTCAGCTTTGTCTTCGTGGACTTGCGACAGTGTAGCACAAAATGCGCCATAATCAAGGAGTTAATTTAGGTCTCTTAAGGTAATGCAGGATGTATCCTCTGGTGTTGCCGACTGTAGAAAATCTCTCCGATGAAGGCGTCCATCGCGCCGAACGGGGCAGGGGTTGTGGTTTAAGGTCCCAACGACGGTGCTTTAGCCTTACATGGGTTGAAGATTAAGATATGGGGTTCTTCGGGCGAAGTCTTCAAGAAGTGAGAGGCTGAGATGTATGACAATGTAGAGTTTCAGCCCCACGGTTTGTGCTGGCCCGAACCGGACCGTGAGCGTGCAAAATCCTAAATCCATCATGTATTCCCTGTGCCTAAAATGCTACAGTTTTCAAGTTAAGAGCAACCCAAAGAGCCCATAGCTCCTGTATTGAGCAACTGTAAATGGTAGAGGGATCCCTCAATGCGATTTTCAGGCCTAAACCCTAAACCCCAAACCCCTAAACCCTAAACCCCTAAACCCCTAAACCCTAAACCCTAAACCCTAAACCCCTAAACCCTAAACCCCCTAACCACTAAACCCCTAAACCCCTAACCCCCTAAACTCCTAAACCCCTAAACCCCTAAACCCTCCCTTAACTAAGAGTCCATGGAGTCCGGGGGGGTTGATGTAAGCACTAGCAGTTGTGATGTTGTACGGCTGAATCAGCGGATGAATCTTTGCTGATATTTCTTGGTATCACGGCAGTCATCTCTGTGCAAGTTTTTGGGTTCGACGGTTTTTGGGGTTGGGGTGTAGGCTTCAGGGTCAAAATTCAGGGTGATTCTCTTCGGAGTGTCTGAACATGTCTGAACCCGAAAGAACTAAACCAAGTCTGGGAAGAATGTTTTGCATGTTGCTCTAAAGCTGCCCCCTGCCAGCTTTACTTGGGCTTTGTTTGGCGCCTTTCCTATAGGTGATAGGCATTTTTTCAACACTTTTGTTTGAACTTGGGTTCCGGAGCTCCATGTTCCGGCCGATAGACTTAATCCCCAAGCCCTAAATCCCAAACCCTACGCCCTACAAGCACAAACCCAGAGGCCCTCATATAGAAGCCCAAATAGTTAGCAACATGATTCCTTAGGGTTCCTTATTGCATTTCTGCCATAAAGGTATAAGGCCCCTACATCACTTGTATCCCTTCGACCCCAGGCTCCTCCAAACCGTGCAAAGGTTCCGGCGAGAGCACAATCTTCGGCGACTTATGGCATTTCCAGATCGCGGCAGCAGATTCTCCTCAAATCACGCCGCCGGTAGCTCCTCGGACGTAAGTCGGTTCCTTTAAGGGTTTCTGTGAGGGCTCCTGGAAGGCTCTTAGGGCTCCTTTCAGGGCTCCTTTAAGGGTTTCTGTCTGTCTTGTTTAAGTGCTTCAGGGTTTAGGGGAATGTTTAGGGTTTAGGGTTTGCTTGTCGATAAGTTCGCGCTATCCTGAGCCACATGAGCTTGAGCTTCTGCCACCATGGCCATTTCCGTTACCATATCGCTATCTGTTGAAATTATTGGGCTTCAATCTCAAAACCCCTAAACCCTAAACCCTAAAGCCTAAAGGCTGTTGCAGTTTACATGGGTGGTTTCACTTCGGGCCCCTTTTCAGTTCCCAAATCATAGGGTGCCGTGTCAAGGTTATTATATGGTTTTAAATGGGATCTGTAAGGACGCATGTACATATGTATGCATACAGGTATGTATCTATGTATGTATATGCATACATATATACATATGTACCATATGTATGTATGTTGTTGGTTGGTTTTCACATCCATATGTATCCTGGTTTTCACTATTTGGTTTTGATGCGCTTTCTCACAGCCCTGAAAACCTCTAAACTCCACTGTTTTCCGCAATTCTGGTTTGAAATTCCCGTGAAGCATTGCGGTTGAAGGACCACTATCTTTCAACATGCGAGTTCATATGAGAGGAAGCGCTGCTCTTGTTCTGCAAGGTACATGCTTCCCGGAAGCAAAAAAAACATGTGATTGTTCACCGAGGTCGCAAATCTCAGTTCAAAATACACATCTTCGAAAGTCGGTCGATTTTGCCGTGCAGCACATTTATACATGGCATTTTCACCTTAACCCCCCCAGGCCTCGCGCCGACTGTAACCTGCGCACGAAAAGCACGGCTCAGCAACAACCGAGTTGATCCCTAAACCTAAACCCTCAAACCCTAAACCACTAAACCCCTAAACGCCCTAAACCCTAAACCCCTAAACCTCTAAACCCTAAACCCCGGAGCCCCTAAACCCGGAAGAACAGCTCCCTGGAGTTTCGCCACGCCCCCCCTCTCTGTTTTTGAGCTCTCTTTCGATTCCCTGAGGCCCAAGAGGCGGGTTTTGGTGATTTTGTGGAGGGTGGTTCAGTTTGTAATCTCTGTGAACCTGCGCTGATAAACTACGTAATGTATATTTTAGTTTTGTGGGTGTTGTAGCATAGCACAGCATAGTGTAGTGCAGTATATTATAGTCTCGTGGAGTCGTGTGGTATGGTATGGTATGGTGTTATGGCATGGCATGGCATGGTCTGGTATGGTATGGTATGGTATGGTACATTGTAGTCTAGTCTTGTATCCTCTAGAATGGTCCAGGCTGAGTATCTGACTTTACAATACATCATGCTATGTTGTGATTTTGAATCTAAACAGGGCTACAATCAGGGCCACTATGGAGAGTGCACACAGTAGGAGTATCAGAAAAGTGGACTCTGATATTGGCCCCGTGCAGTTGGCCCTAAACCCTAAACCCTAAACCAACCTTAAACCCTAAAATACTGCCCGAAAAGGAGCCTTCATGGGGGACCCGAAGGCCTATATAAACCTTCAGAAACCTCCACACAGGCCTCCGGTAGCAGAGGAAACAAGCACAACGGAAGGGGACTTGATGTTAGTGCAATTGGTACTAGCCCGAACCCCATGGCCGGAGAACGATCTTGGCGCCAACCAAAAGATTGCAACCCTGTTTAAGTTCGACATACCTAAACCCTAAGCCCGTCAACTCTGGTGAGATGCCCAAAAGAGGACCGTCGGCCGCCCAGGTTAGTACAGGTTATGGCGGTTATGGGGGGACCAGCCCTGGAAACCCTGGTGGGGACCCTGGTGATGGCCCTGGTGGTTATGGATATGGCGCGGTCGCCGGGATGCAAGACGAACTTCAAGGATGTTCCGGGAGCCAAGTTGATTAGAATTTGCAAGTCCTAACCCTAAACCCTAAACCCTAAACCCCCCAGACCCCAGAGCCAAAACAGCGAACCCTCGAACCTTCGACTTCCCAATTTCCTCTGGCTGAAGGCCTGTTGAAAAGAATCTCTGCTTGGCCTTTAGGATGCTTTTTCTTTTCCATGGCTGTGATTCTCGGATCCTTAAGGGGAGCTTTAGGGAACCCCCCCTTAAGGATCCCATGGCTGTGATTCTGGATTCTGTTTATCTAGGTTGTGTCATCTAGGTTCTGTCAGGGGCGTCCAGGGTTGGGGTGTACTGCATTCGGTTCCGTGCGTGCCAGGAGTGGTGTACCTGTAAACTTCCGCTTGCAACCTGACTAATCAGAGAAAGGATTTGTAGTAATAGTCCTTAACCCCGAAACCCGAAGCCCGAAACCCTAAACCCTAAACGCTTAAACTAGTCATAGTAACCCCATGATAGTCCACCCCCTAAAAAAAAGTATTATTCTGGCACCCAAAGCCCGGTTCGAAGTGCTCACTAAACCCTAAACCCTAAACCCTAAAGCCCTGTTTTAGGGAAGCCCGAAGGAGCCCCAAGACGCTAAACCCCTGCGATGGAAGGTGTGGCCTCAACCCTACCTGTAGCCGAAAAGACCTACCTTTTTGGTGTTCTTTTTTTATGGGTTCTATATCTATATCTATCTAATCGACCTATATATACATATATATATATACACGCATACATTCCTAAAAATGTAGGATTTTTGGGCCAAAGGTAGGCGCTAAACCATAAATTCAAAACCCTGCGTAAACCCCTAAGCCCTAAACAATAACCCTAAACCCTAAAGCTTAAACCCTCAAGCCCATGAGCCCTGAAGCCCCTGAGCCCTGAAGTCCCCAAACCCTAAGCCCCACACCGGTCTGGGCTCCTTCTAGCAGGTCCCGGTGGTCTGGTCTGGTCTGCAAAGATTTGAACTACCTGTCCTCAAAAATGTTTGCGGTTTAGGGTTCATGTAGGATTAAGCTTTTAGGGTTTATGTAGGGTTGAGGGTTTGAGGTTTGGGGTGCAGTGTGACCGGGTTTGGGTTGCCTAGTAAAATAGCAGTTTGCAATTGGAACATACATCATCATGATTTGGTGTGGTTTTGTTCATGGTTAGTTTGCACGTGCGCTCGTCCTGATACCCGCAGCCTGTCGGATGACACGCGTGGCCTTGCTGTTCCTTTCCTCTCGGGACCATTTCTAGGGTAGGGTTTGGGGTTCAGCGACCATCACCTTTCGTCCCCAGAGGGTGTCGAGTCTGGACGACCCATGCAGCGCTCTGAACTGGAAGCTTCATGAATAGGGGACCCAATGCCCACCCTGTTGTAAGGAACCGAAGAGGGAATCCCGAGTCTGAAGAACCCTTCCCGAAAGCACGCCGGAAGTACAGAAGCTTCAACTCAGGAATTAAACGCGTCCTACAGCTACAGCTGGACGAAGATGTCTCCCTTGGCAACCTGGCTGCTGTACTCGAACTCCTGATGAAAGTCTGCTTCTAACCCCATAGCAGCAGCAAATTTTTGATGCGACTTTGTGTTCCTAGCCATCACCACCATCACCGGCAGCCTTACCATCATCATCTTCATATCATCAGTATCTTCGTCATCTTCTTCCTCATTATCACCAACTTCGTCACCATGACCGTTACCGTTTAGACAAGCCGTCATCACCATAAACGCCATCATCACCATAGCAGTCTTCCGCCCTCCTCCGCACCTCATTTCCGGATTCACAACCATCGCACCGTCATCATCATCCTCATCATCATCATCATCATCACCATCATCACCATCATCATCATCATCAACATCATCACCATCATCATCACCATCATCATCATCAGCATCGTTTTAACCTTCATCGTTGTCCATCACCATCGCCACCATGGCCGCCAGCACCGCCGTCAGCGCTGCCGCCGCCACGATCTTCGTTGTGACGGCCGCCAGTGTCGTTGTTGTTGTCATTACTTGTGTTATCTGTTCTCGCTGTCACACAAAAAGTTATGATTGTGATGGTGCTGTCTGTTGGTGCTCGGATTGCTCGCCATGTTATTGTTACTGGCTTCTGTCTATGTAAGGGCATTTTTTTGCGAGAGTAAGACATGGTAGTCTCGAGCCTCGCAGAACTAGGCTCCAAAAACCTTCCAGGCCTTCCATGTAGGTGCGACGCCGTTCAGGAACTGACCCTACGAAGCCTCACGAGCGCCTACCCTAAACCCTAAACCCTAGTTTAGGCTAAACCCTAAACCGTATGCAAGGTTAATGAAAGCTCCATGCTTCGGCGTCCGGAAAGATTGAAAGAAGCCGAAAGCACTCATGGGCCAGTGTCTGACGATGCTGCATTAACACCGTGTAAAGCCGAACGAGTCTGTAACATCTTTTAAGATCCCAAAAGACTCACCCGAAACCCTAAATCCTAAACCCTAAACCCTTAAAGATAAATCCTAAACCGCATTGAGCTAAGATTCCAAGCCACGAGAACTCAATCATATACCCTAAACCCTAAACGCCCCACCCTAAACCGTAAGCAGGAAACCCGAAACCCTAAACCTGAAACCCGGAAGCCTTTGAAAAAAAGAGAGCACACCCAGGGGCTGAAACCTGCCGCTCGCCACTCCCATGTCTCTGCAATTGATTACAATAACGTTCTCTGGGCTTCTCAGCAGCACTGGCACCTGGCCCTAAACCCTAAACTCTAAACCCTCTCCAAAGGCGGAAAAAGGCCCGGTAAAGAAAAAACCCTTGGATGCAGTGGTTCGGATTCAGCAGGACGTTGAGGGTCTGTTTTTTTCGAGGTTGATAGGGTCTCTGCCGGTCGGGGTAATTGGTGCTACCTACTCTGCCCTTATAGTCCGTGTGAAATTACAGTACGGAACGTGCCAACTCACCACCCTTCCAGTATTAAGGCCATAGTTCTTGGGAGCTAGGGCTTTAAGGAACTATCCTTATGGGTGCTTGAGGCAATTTGAATGTTGTTTGTTGTTATGTTAAACCAGTGTTCGAAGCTTGGTTTGGAGGGTCAGAGCTAGTTTGGGTTTGGGGGTCAGAGCTTGTTAATATGTTTCAGGTTTTTTATTTGTTTTTTGTCTTAGGTCTCTATGGTTCCAAGGGTTTTAGGGCCAGGGTTTATGCGTCTAGTATTCATGCTCGGGCAGTTTGTTGATGATTTCACGACCCCAGTTCCTGAAAGGTATTTTCGGGTTTACCGTTTAGGGTTTAGGATTCTCATCACGGCCCGGACAAGCTAAAGACCCACCCATATATGCACCAAGCAAGATCTCATTGCAATTCAACTGGGGTTATTTATGTAATACACAGTGCCGAACACAAGGCAATGCACACACTGGCTCTGACTGACAAGCGCTTGATGCAATTTCAACATGCACGGTGAATGCTGTTGGGAACGCCAGCCGCGCCAACCGCAATACTAACTTCAATCTAGCAGCTCGAGCAGTGCTGAAGCCAACGAGGGCAGCGACGAGGACAGGAGGGGCAGGAGGATGGAAAGAAACGGAGGGTGGATGGTGATGATGATGACGATGATGAGGAGTAGGAGGAGGAGGGGGATAAGACGACGACGATGATTGAAATTGTCGACAATGATGTTGTTGTTCATGGTGAGGTTGATGCTGATGTTGTTGTTGTTGGCGATGATGATGACGATGGTGATGGTGGTGATGATGATGATGATTTTGACGACTCTGATGCCGATGCCGATACCATGCCAATGCCGGCGAACACAGCGATAACGACGTTTGCGCATCCAAAGCTTCTACAGCCACCGCCACCGCGCCTGCTGCCTTTAGCAGTGCTCGGTGTGGTGGTGATAATGGTGCTAATGGTGTTAGTGCTGGTGTTGGTGTTGTTGGTGTTGGTGGTTATTTCTATTTTGTAATCCTATACTCTTCCCTCACCCCCCCAACCCAAAAGCCTGAGATCCTAAACTAAAGCCTAAGGTTGAAATTTTTAAAATCGTAAGACACTGACCCCGATGCCACCCACAAAAGGCATGGTTGGCCCCTTAGACAAACCCATTAAAACATGAAACGCTGACAGAACTCCTGTAACGCCCCTGTGAGACACTTTCGAGCTGTTGATGCCCTCTACAGAAATCCCATGTCCTAAGCCTTAAAGTAGACCCTGTCCCCAGGTGCAGGGTGGCACTGACGGTGCGACCGTTTTTCGAGATCTGTGGCAGTACAACATTCAGGCCGGGTGACGAATATAGAAGGTTGAGTAGTCGAATGCTCTGCTTTTGGGCTCCTGCTATGCTTCTAGTATAATGAACCCCAAAACCCCGTTGTACTTATTAAGCCCCCTGTGTTGCCTTTGAAAGGCTTCTCTTGGGCCTATTCCAGAGGCTTTTTATGAGGGTGCTGTAAGAGTTCTAAGAGATAAGCTCTTTTCTTGGTCTCCTGTGGGCTTTGGTTTGGGATGACGAGGGTTTAAGAAGGAGTATCTCAGCGCTTCGGGGGTGTAGGAGTTGGATTGCTTCCTTTGGCCCTCATCCCTGAAGCACATCTTGGAGACCTTTTATTAGGGTTTAGGGCTTAGGGTTTAGGGTTTAGAGTTTAGGGTTTAGGGTTTAGAGTTTAGGGCTTAGGGTTTAGGGCCCAAAGCTTTCTCTCTCTCACCTCTCAAAGCGGAGCCACCGGCGGCAGGCCAATCGCTGGTTTGAGGGTCCGGCGGGCCCCTCGAGCATCTGTGCTGATATGTGGGGGGTTTATTCAGGGGTTTCGGGTTTAGGGTTCCCCTAAACCCTAAACCCTAAACCTTAAACCCCAAACCCCAAACCCGAGGGACCACAAACCAACCATGTTGTTGTTCAAGCGCCGGAGGATGTTGCAAAGGGCTGGTTTGCAACGAAAGCATGAGCAATAACAAACAACAACTGCAGTGCTCCTGATGCCGCTGTTGCTGCTGCTGCTGCTGCTGTTGCCATTGCTACTACTAATCAGGACTTCTACTCCTACTCTTACTTTTACTCCTACTCCTACACCTACAACAACAACCACCACCTCCTGCCGCTACCACACCTACACCTGCACCTACACCTGCACCTACACCTACACCTGCACCTGCACCTACACCTACACCTACACCTACGCCTACGCCTACACCTACACCTACACCTACACCTACACCTACACCTACACCTACACCTACACCTACACCTACACCTACACCTACCTACCTACGTACATACGTACGTACATACATACTCACTTACTTACATGGAGGCT
>CAJNJA010014080.1:0-12377 GCA_905231915.1 Symbiodinium necroappetens | reverse complement strand
CCCCCCCCCCCCCCCCCCTAAATTTAAGGCATCTATTCCTCAAATAAGTAATATACAGTTTAATACATCGTATCAAGGCCCTTTTACCCCGAAGCCCTAAACCATTTAACTTAAAGTAATATAGAAGCTGGATAATTACCAACAGTATTCCTCAGGGCTTTTTATCATGATTTTACTACAAAGGAACCCAAAACCCTGTTCTAATTATTAAGACCGATCCTCTCTGATAAGGGTGCCGTACTATATTGGGAACCTAAAAAGGAACCCTAATTTAGACAACCACCCACACAAAAATTCCTTAATTCTGGGATCCTCGGCTCTCTGGGAACTTGGGGGAACCCCGGACCTCAGCTTGAAGGAGACGGTAGGCTTCTGATCCCACCTTCCCAGACGGCGATGAAGCGCAGGCTTTAGGCCTTCAGGCGATAGGGTTTTTCAGAGTTGGCGGCTGCATGCTTCAAGACGCCACTCCCTTCTATGCGACTTCAGTATTTTGCACAGGTGATACGGGCTCCAGGACTCTCTGGGCGGTCCTAAAGAAGGTCTGGAGGATTTCGGTCCGAGAGTTTGTCCGACTGCTGGCTTTAAAAGCGATTGTAATAGGAAGCCTACCTTACGAGCAGCGAAAACGGACTGATTTTTTAAGACGCGGCTGCGTTTGCAGGGGCTCCGCAGGACCTGTAGAAAGCCTAGACAAGAACATTCCGAAGCAACAAACCTTCCGAAGCACCGCTGGAAGCCGACAAATCGTGTTCGATATTCGTAGTGCTGTGCCTCTGCTCAAGCGTAAAGCCTGCTTTCCGAACCCAGAACTCTTCCGAAACTGAACAAGACCGAAATGTTGCAAACAATTATTCGCTACCAAAATCAAAAAACTCTCTTGTTTTAAATTAAACACCCATTGACGTCTTAGACCCCGCGCCCGGCGGGCTGTTTAAAGGATGGAGTTTAGGAGAGCTGTTCGAGTGCCGCTGTTTCTTCGCAGGCCTCTAAACTGCAAACCCTACCCCGGGACCCCTCCCGCAAAAAGAAAGCACGCCATAGACCCCAAACCTAGACCCTAAACCCTAAAACCCTAAAACCCTAAAACCCTAAACCCCTAAACCCCTAAACCCTGAAGCCCAGGGGGGAGGCCGGCCTCAAGGCCTTGCTGATTGTGTGCTGTGTAGACTTCGGACTGCTGACCTTCGGATTGTGGGTTAGGGTCTAGAGTTAAATGTTTACAAAGTTAGGGCTGTGAGTTAACTGTAAACCCTAAACCCTAAACCCTAAACCCAGTTAACTGTTTAAAATGTTAGGGTTTAGAGTTAAATGTTCAAAAACTTAGGGTTTTGTGGATTTGGGGCCACGGGGCTTTGCTTTTCTGCAGTCCCGAAGCAGAGAGAGCCTTGCCTGCATTCCGCTTGGGCATTTGTGTACTGCCCGTGCCCCAAACCCAAGTCCTAAACCCTAAACCCCAACCCAAATCCTGACCCCCCCCCCCCCAAAAAAAATAGAGTTACTAGCAGTCTCATGTGTGATTGAATCCCGACGGCGCCCTTGTAAAACCTTCACGAATCCCCCACGAAACTCGGAGCCCTGTGACCTATGAAGCTCACACAGGCCCCTGTGAGAGCCCCTGACAGGGCCTGGGGATCATCCGAGATGCGGAACAAGAAACTGTGACACTGACCGATGCGAGAGCGCGGGACTCAGGTGGAAAGATCCGACAGCGAAAAGGGATTTGGATGCTGCTAGGGCTCATAGGGTTTTTGCGGGATATGGGGTTCTGTAGGGGTCAGAGTAATCAGTGGGTTGAGCTTCTATTGAGGTTGAAGGGTCTGAACAACGTAGGGGCCACTATATCTTGAATAGGCTTGGACAAAAGGAGTTGTCTTTTCCAGCCGTCTCAAGGCTTCCTTAGCCACATGTGCAAAGTTTGCGAATAGCCGCAACAGGACTCGCTTAATGGACCCCATCAAAACGGATGTGTCAAAGCCACGAATCCGTGAGAAGCTCCTCCCTAAACCCTAAACCCCACAGCTTGGGCCAAACTGACTCTGGGAAAGCTGTTTCGTCGAAGTGGCTGCCAATGAGTGATGTGTTTGGCGCTTTCGTATCTGGAGGGCTGCTTTGTTTGTCTCCTCCTGATCTTGTGCATACTCATTTGTGAGTAGGTGCTTTGACCTGCTGCCTGCGGAGAAAGGGGCCATTGCATGTAAAAAAACCCTAAACCCCTAAACCCTAAACCCCTAAACCCTAAACCCTAAACCGAAGCCGTGAGAAGCTCGCCGGGTATCGCAAGGAAAGAGGAGACATCAAGAATTTGCTCTCCTACAGGCCCCGCCTGTGCTCTTCCCTGAGGGTTTAGGGGTGTAGGGTTTAGGGGTTTAGGGTTTAGAGTTTAGGGGTTTAGGGTTTAGGGGTTTAGGGTTTAGGGTTTGGGGCCTAAACCCTCAACCCTTTCGAAATGTCAGCGGTGTAGGCGTCGGAGCATACTTGGAGGATCGGGAGGTGTGGTGGCAGAAGAGTATCGGTATGTAAGGCCAACTTCGGACTCCCTTTTTTTGGGGTTTGGGTGCTGGGCTCAGAGTTCAGTAGTATCCCCTAAACCCTAAACCCTCAACCCTATAGCACCCTTTACAGGAAGCCTATAGATCCCTATAGATCGTATCTAAACCCGAAGTGCTAGATGCCATGGCACCCTGAAGCTGTGGCTCGAGGGTCCCCAGAGACCGAAACCCCGGGAGTTAAGGAATACACCTTAGGTCTTACTAGGGTCCCTTTTATAATTTCAGGTATAGTCCTTAATTTAAGGGGTTTTGGAGTCTCTGGGTAGACCGCTGGTGAATAAACGCCCTTTTTTCAGACATTCAATGCTTGATAGATGCGATCAAGGCTCTTGGCCCACTACTATTTCATTGCCCTCCTTCACTACCGGGAGCCCAAATAGGAACCCTACAGCCCAAACTTAGAGAGAAGAGGTGCCAACAGTCTACATTAGGGTGTGGAGATACAGGCGGACCCGAATTGAGCATCCCTCAAACACACACCCCAACCCTGAGCCCTGCACACCCTCAATCCTAATACAAACTCGCAACTCTGCGTCCTAAACCCTACTTCTTAGCTCCAAAACCCTACGCTGCCCTACAGCCCTCAATCTTGAGATCCGGCACTGCCGTCACTGGGCTCCTGGAAAATGCACGATTGAAAGCGACTTAAGGTTTAGGGCTTACGGGCCCCTAAACCCCAAACTTACGGGTGTGTAGGGCTTTGGGGTTCTGGGATTTTGGTTCGGATCTCGAGGTTTTCGGGCTTTGGGGGAGTTTGGGGTCTTCCCAAAAGCCGCAAGCCTCCGTTTTGGCAGAAAGTGGGTTGGGTTTAGGGCTCAAGATGTACTTGGGCCACTAGACCCTAAACCCTAAAGCCTAATCCCTAAACGCCAAACCCTGAACCCTAAAACCTAAACCCTAAGCCCTGTAGCAGACCTCGAGCCCCAAAATGCCTCTTAAGGAGCTCCTGAACCCTAAAGAACCTGCTTTTCTAGGGCTCCTTCTTCTGAATTTCTTCTTTCTTTAGACATCCTTTGAGAAGGTAGGTAGGTTACTTGGGGTCCAGGTATTCCTTCATGTAAATGGAGGTTGCGAGTAGGAGTTTAGGAATAGGCCTTTATTTTAGGGTTTAGGGTGTATGCAGGTAGTGGGCTCTCTTGGGTATCCGATAGTGAGAGTATACTTAGAGGTTCATGCGACTTAGCAACTAGGCAGCTCTACTGCAAGCCCCAATGCATGTGCATATAGCCCTGCCCATTACCCTAAGCTCTGGGCCCTGAGCCGTAAACCCTAAACCCGAACTGTCACTCTAGACCAACTAAACTGCAAGTAGAACATCACAACATGGCCAAACTTTAAGACCCCTAAATACTATCTATGCTGAAGCCAAAACTCAAGTTTAGACTAACATCTTAAGGCTTATAAAACCCTAAAGCCCGTTCAATCCTGCTCCGGCTTAAAAGGCAAATGCCAGAAAAGTACCGCCGCACGATTTATGCCGAGTTGGCGTTCGACGCACTGACAACAACGGGAACAAATCCCAAGACCCAATCATGTTGTAGCAATGATGTGGGCTTGTGGCCTTGCAGTACAAAATTGTATCCTTGCTATCAGAAAGTCCTATGAGAACTGGGGAGACCGATGTGAGTCTCCCGCACCTGAGAGTACATGTATGATATTATGCATGCATGCTTATCTACATTCATACATACACACACAGAGACACACATATACGTCCCTTAACCCTAAACCCTAAAATCTAAACCCTAAACCCTAAACCCTTATTTATATATATATACGTACAAAAAGGAACCTCAAGCTTGAAAGGATGTCGGAGAACCCGAACTACGAGGAGGCTGTCCTGGCTCTGAAATTTGACCCGGATGCCGGCGACAAGGAGGCCGAGGGGTTAGGGTTTAGGGTTTCAGTCCCTAGTACTCGCACCTAGTGTTTACAAGGCGTTTATCAGGGTTTGGGATTGTAGGGATGATTAAAGGCATAAGCCCTAAAGCGTAAGCCAAATTTAGGATTTTGTCAGCACTGCGGCTTAGCGCGCCTTCTAAAAAGTGTCGGCTTAGGATTTACAGGGCTTAACATTTCGTATTTTCAGGCTTGAGGGTACCATGATTTGGTTTAGGGTTCTGTGGGTTGTAGGGATTTAAACGCTATGCTGCAATATATTCGCAAACCCTGCTCTAGGGATGCTTTTGGTTTTTGAGGATGGGAGGTTTCAGTTCAGGCACTGGCGCACGAACCCTAAACCCTGCGCCGTAAACACCCCCAAACCGAAGCCGAAGCCCGAATCTTCCCGAGCTCGGCCCTGAGTATCCTAAACCCTAAACCCCTAAATCCGAAACCCCTAAATCCGAAACCCCAAACCCTTAAACCCGAAACGCTGGACCTTAAGCCCCGAAATCCTAAAAACTCTAAACCACTAATGCCCAAACGCCTAAACTCCAATCACCCACACCCTAACCGCTAAACCCCAAGCCCTCATTCTTAAGCACCACAACCCTAAACCTAAATCCTAAACCCTAAATCCCTAAACCCTAAACCCTCAACCCTAAACCCTAAACCCTTAAGGGAGCCCTTAAATTAAAGGAACCCGTAAAGGAACCCCTTAACGTTTTAAGCACCACGATAGCTGGGGCAGGCAAAGGATGCCAGGAAGTCCCAGAAAGGCGTATCTTTCACATCGCCAGGGCCTCAGTTCTGGGTTCGGGAGCTTACTTTTAAGGGTTCCTTTAAGGGCTCCCTTAAGGGTTTAGGGTTTGGGGTTTGGGGTTTGAGGATTTTGCGTGTTTTAGGGTCTTGGGGCTTTGAGGCTTAGAGGCTTGAGGGTTTGGGGTTTTAGGGTTTTGATGTTTAGGGTGTAGAGGGGGTTTAGGGCTAACCCTAAACCCATAAACCCTCAATCCCTCAATCCTAAGCTTAAACCCTAAACCCTAAGCCCATAAACCCTCAATCCTAAACTTTAAACCCTAAAGCCTAAACCCTAAACCCTCAATCCTAAACTTAAACCCCTAAAGCCTAATAAACCCTAAGCCCATAAACCCTCAATCCTAAACTTAAGCCCTAAGCCCTAAGCCCATAAACCCTCAATCCTAAACTTAAAACCCTATAAAGCCTAAACCCTAAACCCATAAACCCATAAACCCTCAATCCTAAACTTAAACCCCAAACCCAAAACCCTATAAGCCGTACTTAAAGCCGTGGGCTTAGAGTATTCGGCTCTGCGGGGTCTCCGGGTCCTCGAGTCGAGGGTCCCTGAGATTTCCACACGCCGCAAGGGAAGGGTCCGGGTTTTCCTAGGTAGTATTAGGGAGACCCCTTAAAGGGGACCCTTCTGAACCCTACTTGTGGCTCTCCTAAAGGGGACCTTATTGAGAGGGTCTATATCCCCAAGGGTGCCCCTCATCCTAACTCCCAGGTTTTGAAGGGCTACTGCAAGGGTTCTATAAGGGTTCTATATAGATAAGGGTTCGGTACGTGAGGGTTCTATAAGTAGGGGTTCTATAAATAAGGGTTCTATAATAAGCAAGGGTTCTATAAGTAAGGGTTCTATAAGAAAAGGGTTCTATAATAAGTAGGGGTTCTACAAGTAATGGTTCTATAAAGAAGGGTTCTATCAATAAGGGTTCTATAAATACGAGTTCTATTTGGGTTCTGTTGGGTGCTGAACAGCTTCTACGCCACACACATGATGTTTTACATCTGCTGGGCCGCCGTGGATTTTGCAATCAAGGGGGGAGTCTGAATAAGAGGTCAGCAGTATTACCCAGAGACTCCAGCAATGCTTAGTTAAATATTACATCAAACCTCCTCAAATTATAGTCTGTCATAGGGATGTATAGAGTTTTTGGAAGGGAATCTACCGGAAATTGCAGAAGATCCTTAGTATAATTTACGGGTATTTAAGGTAGTGTTGCGCCTTGAGTTGGGGGTTTGGAGTCTCTGGGTACCTCAACAGTTCACACTCAGTAGCAGGGATGCTAGGTAAGCAGCGACATAGGAGGACGTGACTCCTGCTTTCAGTAATACGGAACCCAAATTGAGCTACGGCGCAAAACGCAGGGCGTCTCTTTGTAGCTGTTCATGCATCTTCAAAACCCAGATTTGTTCTACATTCTGTGGAAGAGAGTATGAAGTAGATGTAGCAAAACTTCGCTATACAAACGCCGTAGCCAAGCCTTGCTTACAGACAGGAGATCTCTTTCGCGCTTCCTATCCCATAGTTCCCGTTCGACCCTCCCCCCCAGGTTTGGGGTTATTTTATGTTGTTTTTTGCATTGCCTGGCCCCCGAGGATGGAGGAGGGTCTGGAGCGTGCCATGGAGAAGCAGGTGCACGCAGCGGAGGCAAGCCAGATCAAGCTTCCGTGTCGTCGTGCTTCCTTCTTGCAGGAGAAGCTAAGGCCTCCTGTTATTGTTTAGGGTTTAGGGTTGTGGGTTTAGGGTTTAGGGTATAGGGTATGTAAGCACTGTCGAGGGTTGTGATAGTAGTCAGTTGTTTGGTTATGCTAGTACAAGGCGCGCGAAGGTAGAGGAATTGAAGAACTATCCCCGCTTCTTGAGTATGGTAGTATGGTAGACTGTAACCTCTATAAAGACATCTGAAGGCAGACTAGAGCAAAGGCGGAGTGCGTGCGGACAGACACGCACATGCATCTTGCATTGCCTTTGATTGTAGTCAAGTTAGACATTGGTACCGGGCACTGCAGTCTGTGGAAATGTATTGCCATAACGGGAAGAGATGCCGAGTCACACCTCACCGATTATTCAGGAACTGTGCCGAGTGAGAATAGCTTTAACTTGCTGTCAGCCCAAGTAGCAATTAAGTAGCATGCGCCGGGCATCATGCCATATAGCGTATCCGCTATTGAGTATGCACCGGCTGTTTCTTTCAGGCAGTAGAGCGCAGTGCGACACTTCCTGATCCAGAAGTCCACCCCCTGGCAAACTCCTACCTGCTAACTGACAAACCCACATCTTCGAAACGCCAGCTGATTTTTAGTCAAGCCGAACGCTGAAGCCATTACCCTTCGCTGACGCAGAACCTTTTTTCTTCAGCCATCCAAGGGTGCGACTCTCAGAGGGGGGTTCAGGTGGGTTGATAAAAGGGGTTGGGAATGATTCTCTCATAATCCCGCTATAGTGATACCATGGCATATCCCAACTTCCAAGTATTCAGGCGCCTTAACGGTTCACGGGCCGGAGTTTACCTGAAGCCCCAAAGCCTATACATAAAATGGTTCCTGAACCCTTAAAAAAAATTGGTGTGCGGATCCACAGGTCGAGGTCTCGGGCCCCTAAACCCTAAACCCTTAGGGGTTTAGGGCCCCTCAACCCTACACCCTTAAGGGTTGAGGGTTTAGTTTCGGGTGTAGCGATTGGCTTGTCGGATCGTTTCTTCAGGCTCGGGTGTAGGGACCTGCTGCACCATTCTCTAAGCTATGGGGGTCTTACAGTTTAGGGTTTAGGGTCTACTATAGGGGTCGGACTCAGCAGTAGTTATATTCATTCCGTAGTCACCGGCTGTCTGTTTCATCTAGAACTCCTTGCTTGCGGTAAGTGCGTCCTTTACTGGACTTTGCACCGTCCGCAAGAAAGACTAGTATTCCCTTAGTCTTCTTTGCAATATATGGTATACCCCGGAACACTACCCTCGAGGCTTCTTTTGCTAGCTTAAGACAAACCGCCGATTCGAAGCGTTCGCTCCCTACAAGTGGTACGTTGCGAGTTAGGGTTCAGGGCTTAGGGTTACCAATAAGGGTTCTAGGGATTTCTAGGGCTGCAGGCTTATATCGGGACTCTTTGGGCTTACGGTTTTGCTCAAACCCCCACGAAAGAGACAGAAGATGGCTTTCCTTAGTGCAGGGCTTGGGGATCTGGGCTTCTCAAGTTTTAGACAAATCAAAAACCATCTAGGGGTTAGGGTTTTAGGGTTTAGGGTTTTGGGGTTTTGGGGTTTAGGATTTTAGGGGTTTAGGATGGTCTTGTTTTTTAATACGCACAGATCGGACGTGAAGGCAGCGCACTGCTACATGTACAGGCAACATGATCAACAGCTGATTGCGCCCAACGATCGGGGCGCGGAAATGGGAACGGGGGGCAGGGACACCGCGTGCAAGTCCATCGCCCGCCGTCGCTAGACCTTACTAGTCGAGAAGGATAGCCTTTAACTTTTTTGGGGTACTATATTCCTTATATATTCCCCTTATAATGCCAAATGTTAACCTTTAGTTTCCCATGATACTGGACACGTAGGCCTATTTCGAGACTGAAGCATCAGATCTCACAACGGGTGCCAACGATCGATAAACGACGCGAAGAACTGGCGGCTGCGGATACGTTCAGAGTTCTCCGTGGCCCCTGGTCATCGCCGGAAGTTCTACAAAGGTGCAGTTGCGTGCAAGGGTTACGATTTTGGCACACTGGGCAGACGCCAAAGGAGCAGCACGGTGTCCCCAAATGCAGTTGTTGTCGGCGGAGGGCTTCACGGTTTTAGTTTAGGGTTTAGATCTTCAGGGCTTAACGCTTTAAAGCTTGAGGGTCTAGTGCCTTAGGGCTGAGGGTTTAGCAGCTTTTCAAGACTCGAATTTCGGAGTCCTAGCTTCATATATATATATACATATATATATATATTTATTTATTTTTTTCATATGAATATGAACTGTTTCATATTCATGACACACACTTCGCCCGAAAGCTTCACTTCAGCCCAGGAGGGCTTCCAACTCTAACCAACTCCTCCATCAGACCTGAAGGGAATCGTAGCTAGAGCCGCTACGAAACCGTATAAAACCTAACAAAAGCCTTCAGTACTATGAAAACAAACCGTTAATCCCTAAAGGCCTACACCCTACACCCTTCAGTACCCTTGAAGTAAGCCTGAAAGGAACCCCCCCCCCCCAGAAGCTCCCAGCGCCGCAAAGCCAGGTTGAAAGCGCCGAGCTCAGTCGTCTGTCGAAGGGTTCCTTCCTTTGGGTTTGGGGTTTAGGGTTTAGGCTTTAGGGCCCTAGACCCTAAACCCTAAAGGTTCTATGAAGGTTTACCAGGGGGTCTCCGGGGCTCGAATGGGTTCATAGTTCGTTTGGAGTTTCACGGGGCTTTTTTTTTTGCGTGAGGCTCTTTTGGGTTTAGGGTTTAGGGTTTAGGGCCCTTTGGGGTTGTTGTTTGATCTAGGCTTGGTTTGAAGTCTCTTGCGAGCCCCGCTGGGTATTTATGGGGGTGAGCTTACCTTTAATCATTCATTGTTGCTTAGGGTTTATCTTGGTTTGGAGTTTAGGGCATGTGGCTTAAGTTTTGTTTGTCGCAGAACATGAAGACCTACTCCAGCTGGGCGACACCCCGCATGGTGAGCAGACTCTGAAACCCGACCCTAAATTGTAAACCCAAGCTCGAAAGTGGTTTTAGGGGCTTGGAATCCGACATGCAAGCCTAGGCTAGCCTGGGTCATCCAAAGGGTCCTAAATTCGGCACGGTACGGTTTAGGATTACTGCCTCCCTCACCCCCCCCCCCCCCCCCCCCACACTTCCACGTGCACAGAGTGAGATGCGTGGAGGGGCGCGGCAGGAAGCGTGGGAGGGTGCGAGTTCGTCCTGTACCGATCGAATCGAAAAGACGTGTTCGATAGGGTACAGTACTCGGTGAAAGTATTGTTGAAACGCATATGACAATGATTAGAACAGGGTCTTGGGGTGTATTATATTAGGGTTTAGGGTTTGAGGGTTTAGGGTTTAGGGAAATTAATTACCGCAGAATTAGAATGAGGAACCCATCAGGAGCAGCATTGATGATTATGCAGGCTTCTTTAGTAGAGGGCTAAGACTCAGGGGGGCTGTCGCCCAGGTAACAACACTCGCTGTGCATTCTGATTCAGTTTCAAAAACAGCTCTCTCTCTCTCTCTCTCTTTCTTCCTCTCTGTCTCTCTCTCTCTCTCTCGCTCGCTCGCTCTTTCTCGGAGGCACTCCAGCACTCGCTCTCAGGGTGCATGTGCCGCATGTTCACTAGCAAGATTCATATTTATCAAGAAAAAACACAAAAAAATATTGATTGCAAATATGTGCTCGGGCCAGGAGGGAAATCTGCAAACCCAGTTGTGCCTCTGGGGTCAGGAAAAAAACGCAGCAAACCCGTTTTGCTGGGTAAGGAGGTGCCGGGATGGGGTTCTGGCGCGGTGTGCTGGGGTGGGTGGCGAAGTCTCAGATGTATACAACAGTTCTTCTTTTGCCAACACATGCATACATACATACACACATACATAAGCCTGGACATGCCACACGTATACATACACAGAGACATATATAGACACACACAGACACATATGCTTGTCTACAGACAAGTACCAGAATATGTACATATATAGAATTTGTATACAAAAATTTGTGTGTATATATATATGTGTATATATGTATGTATGTATGTATGTAGGTATGTATGTATGTATGTATGTATGTATGTATGTATATATATATATACATACATCTGCATGTACGTGTCTGTATATGTAGATGTGTACATACACAAATTTCCAGTCCAATACAGGTGTGCCTCTTGCCTCCGGACACGTCCTCTATCTTACTGTACATGTCCATGCGTGTTTCACGACAGGCATTTCAAGGAGGAGCTGCTCCAGTGCATGATGGAGGAACATCAACGTTTGGGCTGCCCGCTGCATCGCAAGAAGATCATTGAACCTAGAGTCGCTTTGGAGGCTATCACTCGGTACTTCGAGGGCGGACAGGTAGGGCCTTGCCCCGGAACGATGGGCACACCCGTGGGCGACGAGGAAGACGAGGCTGCTCAGACGGTAAGCCACTTCACTTGCAGCAACAACTTCGAAGACGAGGAGTGGTACCTGCTGGCACATGGCGCTTCCTCGGAATCTTTGGGCCAAGTGGCTCTGCCCCCTCTGGCAGCTGGCCAATCGTTTTGGCAGATCATCCAGAACAGCGAGGGGCAGTGGATGGTGTGGGCAGGCGGAGACAGTGAACCGTTGCTCTGCGAGGATTACTTCTCGCAGAGTCAGGCTTTGTCGGGGGCTGGTGGCAGTGGTGCCGCGGCAGTGCCACTTGCAGGGCACATGGATGCATCGGAGGGCCTCCCTGGGACGGATGCTGCGGAGGGCACAGAGGACCACAGCGGGATCGCAGCACTGCCCCCTGCAGGCATCAATCCGAAGGCGGCCACGTTCCCAGGCATGAAGGCAGCTCCTGCTGTGCCCTTCGGTCTCCCACCTCTTCCTCCCCCAGACATGGAGGACATGGGACCCATTCCGATGTTTGATCTAGTGTCTGTGTGTCTTTTTGTGCTTGGCGAAATTGCGAGTGGTTCGGAGGACGATTTCTCGGACTTTGACGAGGATATGTCTCCGGAGGTGGAAGTCCTCGAAGTGGATGGGCAGTGGATTCTCCGTGGCTACGGCAAGATCTTAGACCTTCCAGCGTCTAGCAGCGGCTGGCGCTTGCTGCGAGTCCAGAACGAGTGGCTGGTCGAGGATGGGGCTGGCGGTCGCAAGAAGTGGGCCAGTGCACTGCTCCGCTTGAAGCGAGCCAGGCCAGATCCGGATGCGGAGGGGCTACTTGGCCCGACAGACGTCTCCTGAGTCGCAGGGTTCTCGAGTGCATCTGAAACCTTTCGAGTGGTTTTGAGGTCGAGTAGTCTCGAGTGTATCCGATGGCTTTCGAGTCGGTTTAGAGTGGATTCGAGCGGGTTTCGAGTGGCTTCGAGTGGATCCGAGTGGATTCGAGTGGATTTGAGTGGATCTGTTTTGTATCGGCCTGGCCACGCTTTTTGCAGCATGAAGACCACCACCGCCGCCTCCACCACCACCACCACCACCGC
>CAJNJA010014079.1:0-12379 GCA_905231915.1 Symbiodinium necroappetens | reverse complement strand
AGGGCAGGCAGGGCAGGCAGGGCAGGTAGGGCAAGCAGTGCAAGCGGCCGAGCGGGGGCAAGCAGGCGACATCAAGAGACGGCAGCAAGACAGACGCACAAAGAGACAGACATCCAGACACACAGAGAGACAGACATACAGAGAAACGGACACACAGAGAGACAGACACACAGAGAGACAGACACACAGAGAGACAGACACACCGACCGACAGACACAGCCAGACAGACACAAACAGACTAACACAGACAAACGAACCCCTACTTGCCAAACGCAAATACAGAGACAGACGTATAGACATATAGGAGAGACACATCGACCCTGCACCCTGCATTCAGAGAGAGCGGCACCGGAGCTCGTGCAACCAAGATCCTAATGCGTTTCCTCTTGAAAGTGTCTTGAGAGTCTGTCTCAGATCTTGATGCGCTTCTTTTAAAAGGCTCTTGCGTGCTTTACGAGCTGCCCCAAAATCGGAGGCTGCTATCAGACTTAAAATTTCGGGAATTTTATTACCGCGAGCATATCCCAAAAATTTCGGAAATTTTATATTCGCGAATATACCCACCGAAAATTTCTTACCGGGAATTTGTCCTCCTCGAGCTACCAAAATTTGAATACCGCGAGATTTCTTAAAGCTGCCAAAAATTTTAGTAACGGGAAAAAACTACTCCCAATACTAAAATTTCCGAAATTTTAATAACGCGAGACAAATACGCGAAATATTATCAAAAAAGAAACGCGCCAAAAGACGAAGTTCCAAGAACACACATAAATAAACCGAAACGACCAATATAATACCATTTTATTAAAGCATATTTCGAAGCCCGAATTCATCGATTAAAATCTTATTAAAATAATTAAATATATATATATCATAACTATAATCAAGGTTCATATATATTAGTACGAATTTTCAATTATATTATATTTCGATTTTTATCAATACGAAAAAATTTTTAATCTAAATAATAATATTTTCTTTTTCTAAAAACAAAAATTACCAGAATATCAAAATTTTATAAGAAATATCCAATTCAACCATTCGTCCTGTAAAAGTATTATCAGAAGATACTTATAATTATAATCATAAATAGATAGATAGATATATAGAAATAATTTCTAGAAAATAAATTCCTTCAATTTTCTATTCAAAATAATTTCTCACGATTCTTTATTCATGAGAAATCTAAAGAATCATATTTAGACAAAGAATATCGAAATAGAAAAGCAACCATATCATAAAATGATATTAAATATGTTCCTTTCATGCCCAATTTCTATTCAAAATTATTATAAACTCTTATGTTTCACTATTCTTCTATCTATTCTATGAAGTCTATGCAATGTACACAAATTATCAAACCTGATGAAGTCATCACTAGATCTCATAAAAGACACAGGAGAGTTCAGATCGGCGTTCGCTTCGCGACCCGATACTGTCTCCAAGCAATGATTATTCAAACGGGTAAAGATTAGTGCCGTTCGAACTCGTTCGTGTAAACCTGTCAGCACCAGATTCGGACATGACGAGCCACACGCTAGTTGGTGGTCATGGCGCTCAGCACCTCATTGTTGCTTCTTCTCTTCGCTATCTTGCTTTGGGTTCTGCAGCTGACTTGTGGCATCTTGAAAAGCCTCTGACATTGAAGACAGGTCAGCGTTCTTGAACTCCTTGCTTTTCGATCGAATAGCAGCAACTGTTGTTCCGAGTGTTCCAGCTGTCGCCGAGAGCTGTGGAATCAAGGCATCAATGCCCCCGCCCAGAAACAAGGTGGAACCAATCAGGATGAAGCTCACGCACGAGAGGAAGAGAAGAACGGCATTGATATTGAGGAGGAGGAGCTGGCCCTTGCTTAAGCCCAACATCACGAGAAAGTTCTCAAGGTCAAGTGATTGTCCATGACTCTCAACCACCTCGCCTGCCTCCAAATCATCCAATGCTCCAAGCAGTTGAGCAGAGTTTCCGACAGCTTCTTCCATTATTCCCCTCAACGGCACGTTCATCTCGACCACTCGGTCTGTGACTACGCCAGTTGGGCCACCGCTCCCCACTAAGGTTGCTGCATTCACTCCTTTGAGCTTTACGTCTTCAATCGACGACTGAGCCGCGCTTGCTAGGTCTTTGAGTTGGTCTGCAGCACCACAGCCCTGCATTAGCACAGAAAAATCCACACCTGCATCGGTGGAAGCTTGTAGAGCCTGCATCATGGTAGACGGATCCACACCTGCCTGGCTCGAAGCTTCCTCGATCAGGGAACGTGCGCTAGCGAAGGAGCCATCCCCAGAACCACGAACCGCCTGCGTTATGACAGCAGGATCCACGCCTGCTTTGCTCGAAGCTTGGAGCGTGTGAATGATGGCAGAAGGATCCACGCCCGCCTTTGTCGAAGCTTGCTCGAGCAACGAGCGTGAACCAGGCTCAAGTTTCTCCAGCATCGTTTGTGCGAGCGCTGTGGCAGCCGGTTGCAAGAATTGTTCAGCCTCGGTAACGACTTTGCCAGGCAGACTCTCTGCAACCTGGGCCAACATCGCCTGAGAAGAACTTTGCACATCTTTAGCTCTGTGCAGCAAGCTTCCAGTGGCATCTGATTCGGCGCTCATTTGGTACACTTGATCGGCAGCTGAGTCAACGACGACCTCAGCTGCCTGCCGCGCCTTTCCCATGACGAGTTCTGCGCTGAAAGCATCAGGATTCACGCCCATCCGATCCAAAGCATCCTTGGCAATGGGCGCAGAGTTTAGGGCAGAGTCTGCCACGCCTTCCAATTGGCCGATCACCTCCTGTGCAGACTTCCAGGCAGCATCGGCATGCTTCTCCAGCCACTCAGCTGCCATGACCTTAGCCTGCTCCACAAACTCGTCGAACTTCTGTGTGACCTGCTGGGCGATGATCACTGCTCCACCGACGGCGAGGAGCACCGGAGAAAGACGTTCAGGCTGTAGAAGCGTTCCCAATAAGACCATAATGACCCCCAGGACAACATATGAACAGAAGAAGAAGAGTGACAACATCAAACACACGGCCACGAAAACTCTGTAGACCTTGGAGGCGCGCAACTTCATGGCGAACTTGTACCTGCTTCCGCTATCCCCTGTTTCCTCAGCTTTGTTAAGCGCATAGCGCGTGGTGTACTCCAAGATCGTGTTGAGAAAGTAAATGGAATTCATGGTGATCGAAGCAGTTAGCATCGTGGTTGAGATCCCGCGGTTGCGAACATTTAAACAACCTCCAGCCACCCATTCGTTGAAGTTACAGCCTGCACGGAGCTCCGCCGTGTTGTTGGTATTGAGGATGGCGACGAGGACCATCGGCGTAACCAGCAGTTGCATTACGACAAAATGCCCTACACAAATCTCAATCACCTTCTGCACGGTGATCGTGCCTTTGCCGGAAGGCGATCGAAGAATGAGGCATCGCACCAGGGTCAGCAGAAGATTGCATTGGTTCTCCAACTCCAGCAGTTCCCGGAGACCCGGATTGCCCTGGCCAAGATGCACGGATCTGGCTTTCAGGTACCTCCGCTTCTGCATCTTGTACAGGGTAACGACCACGGCGCATGCAAAGGTGCCTGCCAATGCCCAAGCTCGTGCTGCGTCTTCGGGATTCTGCAGACTACACTACACTGAAGTGCTCGCTTGGTGCACCCAGCCAACCACAGCTGAACGGAGCTGGGGACACACGACGAAGCGAAGAAGGTCGCGACAATAACGATGACGAGGAGGCAGTGATCGTGATGAAGATAATTATACATGCCATTGTGGTGATGCTGGTGGTGACGGCATGGTGATGGAGCGAATGACGACGGACAACAGCAAGATGGTGATTGTCATGAGGTTGAAGACGAGGTGGAACATACCATCAAAACTGTCTGGTTCCTGCAAGCTTCCAAGCCCTTGCTCCCTGTCATAGGCACAAGAAGCATACATGAACAGTGTTAATCAGTTCTGCGCGTGTGTGTCAGGAGTGGTCCCACCGTGCCAAAGGCACTGATCCCAGGCTTTGTTTTGCTCGACAGTCTCGTCTCGTACAAAACTTCAATATACTTCAACTAAGCGATTCGAAGTTGACGCAGCTGCATCAAATTTGGGTCCGAGATGCCTCCTGCCAAGGCCAAGATGACCATCACAATACTGAAGAGAAGCCCCCAGGGGCCACGAAGGTTGTCTGGCCCATGATCCACCTTTACAAAAGCACTCGTGCTCGAGGACATGATGGACACGCTCTGGTCGGCTAGCGAGGGAAAAGGGTTCACAGCGTCGGCGAACGTGCGATCCACATAGTACACCTTGCCATTGCGGTCGTTGGTCAAGTTCAGGCCGTCGGGCAGGCTGTGCCTCAAGGCTTTGGCACAGCGCTCCATCGTCTGTTGGTGCCACAACGTCTCTGTCGAGTTTTTGGGTCTGCCTCAGGCGTACAACGGCAAGATTCTACCCTCGTGTTTCACAGGGCGCCAAGTATGTTTGAAGAAAAAAAGCACAAGCCGCGTGATTTGCAAATCCCTGCCAAAGCACAATCGGGCGTACCAGTTGTCAGCCTGTCATGCTTGGTCGTGCACAAGGAATCCTTCACCAGAAAGGTTCCGCGCGATGTGCGAAGAGTAAACAGCCCCAGGGTGAAGATGTTCCAAAGTCCGCTGGGAAACCACATGAGAGCATCCCCAAACCGAGAAAAGATCCAAAACCCATCTGAGGTCATAGACTGGATCTCACTTCCCAAAGAAGGGCCCATCAGCCACACATTCAGTAACTCTGACCTGGTTTCGGCCACTGCTGCCCATGTTTTGAAACTGTCTTCCAACTGAGAATCAATGCGGATCACTGAGTCAAAGGTATTGTTGCAATGCCTCTGGCTTCGCCACACGCCGCTCTGAAGGTAGAGCCGACTCAAGGCACTGTTCCGGATAATGTTCATCGGACGACGATTGGTCCCTGAGCCAACCGAGAAAACGTAATCATAGCCACCCAAATTCGATATCTGCGGCAACGGCCGTGAAGACCAATCCGAGATGCAGAGCCCAGAGCTAGTGTTCTGGCCATCGCCTGTTTGTATGTTGATATCGAGACCAGCCTGATATGTCTCCTGCCAAAGATAGATGTCGACCTGCCCGCCAAGTACGAAGCTTGCCTCTGTAAAGCTCACTTCATAGAGGAAGACGAAGCCATGATCCAGCTGCACTGACAGGGATCCCATTGTTGCATAATACATCTGGATAACACCTTCGTCCCCTGATGCCGAAACCTTGTCTCCCAGAGATTCGTTGTCTAAACCTGAGAAATTGGAGCGAAACAAACTCCTCCCTCCCCCCGGTTCAAAAACGACTTCGAAAGTTTGGAAGTGAATTGTGTGGCCAATCTCAACCACGACTGTGACTGCATCGCCATATTCGGAAGCAGGACCAGAACAAGTGATTGACAGTACGTCCGCGGTTTCGTTCCAGTCTACGTGCAGCTGATTGCTGTTCGGATCAAACTCAGTTGTAGTTTCTGTGATAGATATCGAAGATCCATCTTGCACCTTCAAGTCCATGGTGCAATCCTTTAGCCAGATCAACAAAGAGGTGCTCGACACATCGTGGATTTCAATCCGAGACAGCTCCCGGGTGCCCTCAGAGTTGCTGAATAACACGGCAATCACTGCAAAGGAGATACCATAGAGCAGAAATGCTAGGCACAGCTTCACTCTCAAGGCTGCCAGGTGCGTGAGGTGCCGCTTAGCGAGCCTCCTCACGGACATCGTAGCCTGTTTGTGAACCCCATCAACAATCTTCTTAGCAGCTTTCTCATCCATGGCGTCAAGGGCAACCGGAACCGGTTGATGGTTGCTCAAACTAGGGCGACACCTTCGGGAAAAGTTCGCAGGTTGTGCTGCCAAGCAGATTTCATGCTGAGGCAAGTGAGTCATAGTATCGAGGTGCCGATGGCGGCCGAGGTCTAGTAGGATGCCAGTGAGCAAACTTGTGCTTGATTCCTTCAGGCGCCTTCATGGATATGGGCTGATACAAACTGCGATCATGCGTACTTGCAAGACACCCCGAGTCCTAGAGCCCACAACATTGCAGTCTCAACAAATTGCATCCCTCCAGGCTTCAACGCGTTTCTGCGCCCACATCTCTCTGGATAGTGCCGTCAAGCACTCTAGCTTCGGAAGCCGCTTTCAAGAACACACCCTGCTGCATTCGCAGCCAGCACGATGCTTGAAAAGCAGCAAGTGCCACATTCAATGCACTCCCAGCAACTTGGCAAGCGAAGGTCCCAGTCCAGCTTTCAGAGTTGTGACAAGCTTTCCCGGGAGAGCACGATGACCAGCCGGTCACCGCACATGAAACGTGAGCACAGCAACATGCAAATCTCAAGACTACTAAGATGCGAAGGGCAGTTGCCGATGCCCGGCATGGTGGTCACTGCAAGGTTCGTTAGAACAGTAGGATACTCGAGGCACAATAGGCCAATGCCCCGACAGTGCTGCCCTGAATTAAATGAAGACTATTTTGGGAGATCCGTCTGTGTACTCTCTCTCCCACTTCAGCCAGGCCACGCGCTATGAGTTCCTCTATCCCTCGATTCTTCGTCTTCGATGACACGAGCAACCGAGACTTAGAGCCCCTTCACCGATCCCTTCTCTAGTTTGGCGTCCTCGTGCGGATATCAACCCTGTAAAATGCACGTGCGCGTGGACACGCTGCTATCAAGCTGATGCTTCTGATCCTCGACGAGAGAAAGCCGCACAGCAGGCGCAGGTCTCCTTTTTCACCTTAGCTGAGCCAAACATGCTTCGTGCAAGGTTCTATGTTTCCGTGCCGCACAGCGTAGTGTCACCTACGGTACCTGAGCTACAGTAGCTGCTGCACGCCGGACTGTGCCGAAGGACAAATGCCACAACAAATCCGCATCGAAGCTGTAGCTTCCTGATGTTCGTTCCCTGGGATCCGCACGACCAGCCGAGGTTTAACGAACTCCCGCCGCCGGGAGGCCTCGACTTCCAAGTCTGCTGAGGTATCCAATAGCCTTGCGTAGCCTTGCAGTACCCTGTGGTCATGCTGGTAAAGGTTGGCATCCCCGGCTGCGGCCTTAAGACCCTTGTCGTAGGGGTATCGGACAGCACGTTGCCGCAGTTCCTCAGCGAATTCTGTGCCACACGAAGACCACTGCACTGTCACTAGGTCTTGCGCTGATCTGCACCGTTCGCATAGGAGTTCGAGGAGACGCGCACACGCTGCCCAAAGGCCTCCGAATTCCAGGCAAGGACGCAAGCGCGGTTGGAGATCACGAGGCAGACGCAAACGCCGGGGCGTCCTCGCTGGCATCCTGCCCGCTGCCGGCCTTGCAGGACGTGTTTGGACGATCCGCCACATCCGCCACGAAAGGCCAAGTCGAAGAGACCCTGAGGCCCGCTGCCGGTCCCCGCCGAGCTCCTGCTGGGGGACGAGTGCTTGTATCCCATGCCAGGCTCATCTCCGAAGCACCTCCTGGTGGCCTGGCGTCTCGCTGCCGATGCAGTGGCAAAGTTGAAACAAACAGACTCACGCGAAGAACCTCATGACTCGCGTCGTTGGCACCTTGGTCATTTCTACTCAGTCTACTCATTTCTCGCGAGTGCGCCGACATGGTGACTTTATTGGTGCAAAGAAGATACTTGGCAGTCGAAGCCGCAGTTCTCGTGCACTCCCAAGCTGAGGAAGCGGCACCCGTCAGCACATTCCCAGTGTTCTGGCTGTTGCCAGAGGCATAGCTGTTGGAACTGTGCCGGCGGCTGGGGTCGAAAACACAGCACTGGCTCATTGGAAACCCAGTATTCAGTTGCTCGGAGGATTGCACAAGGCGAACAAAGCATGCTCTTTCAAACTCTCTCTCTCCCTCTCTCTGCAAAAATACTCTTCTGCAACACAACCAGGATTGCCAAGACACAGAGTCCACCCCCACACTTGCACCACGATGCTGTTTGCATGCAAGAATCAGAACGGCAGTATGACATTTTCTACTTCAGTTCTCTGTGGGCATTCCAGCCCAAAAACACTGGAAAAGCAACGATTCGGTGGCCTCTCGCGTGGGCGCGTCCCATATGCCTCTGGCAGAACGGTCTTCCACATCCTCCCTCCGTGTTGTTACCACTGCTGCTTTGATTTTGCAGCACAATTTGCAATCACCCTGCCCATGCCTGATCCTCCGGGACTGACCTGTCCAGACTGTTACGCGCTTTCGCAATGCGGCTTCAAGCGCGCGCTGCCTGTGATCGCGGCGCACGGCTTCGCCAGCGGGCGGGCGATGCGCCTTCTGCTGCACAAGTACGAAACATTCAATAAACCCGACTCGTGCCACAGAGCCTGAACTCGCGATGCTTCCTCCATAGGCCTGCCTGAGCATTCAGACCGCTCAGCTCCAGCAGATACAGCTGCGGGGCATCTGCTTTTCAGCTGCGAAGCTCTGCACTTACTCTGCGGACGCTGCGATGTAATGAACTCAAGGACTTGCAAAGGCCTGCAGCTCGAGCGACCGGCCTTCAGGAGCTCAATGCATCCACAGAGTTCGCCCTTGGCTCGAAAGTCCGGCGCCTGTCATCCCAGCCGAGACAGATGGAGGACTTGCCGCCTGGTGGAGCAGCAACACCTTCAATTGCACAAGTTTCTCGGCACAGCACAATATGGGGGGTCGAAGATCGGGATGAATATCAGGGCCAGACGTGTGCTGGGGATGTCGGAGATAACATTACCGCAGTTTTGATTGGCACCGTTCCTCAGGAGCGCGGAAAACTGTGAGAGAGTTGGTCGGGACTTGGAAACCTTCTCTCAGCTTGGCACGCGTAGGAGTTCGAAGTCACTCGAGGTTGACCTTGTCATGCATCCGGTGCAAGATCTACTCGGGCAGGCGACCCAGGTCCACTTCAGCAGGACTTGCTTTGGGTCCATGGCGCGCCCCATAAGTAGAGTCTCTGCTGTCCAACATCATGGTAGTGCTGGGAAGGCCAGATGGGACCCGGAACGAAACTCTAGCGGCTGCAGAGAAGGCCCTTGATTGCCCGTCAGCTTCCCGAAAGATCTGTTCACACTCGTCAATGTCGACAAGATCAACTGCAGATCATGGTTGAGGCAAATCTTCTGCAGGTCTCGTGACCCGTGAGGATACATACTCGGACGTGCACTACATTTGCAAACATTGACACGAATTAAGCTCGCATGCAGGCATGCCTGCAGAGCCCGGCCCTCGTAAGCAACACCGCTATGACTACAGCAACTCAGCAACTCTTGGAGTAGTAGCTACTGAGGAATCAGATCCGGATCTAATGGTTGGGCCAGGCGGTGACAGGCTTGGCAAAAAACTCCTGGTCAAAAAACTAAAGCTACAGTGAAAACAACCTCGGCGTCAGAAATCCACCTTGCAGGGACACTTCTTGTGCATAGCAGCGGACTTCGGTCATCGATAGGCGCCGAATCCCACCTGAAGGGAGGGCGCCTCCGCAGTCAGGGAATCCTCCATTCCTTCGCAAACATCTCAAACCCCATGAAAAAGCCTCGACGCATCTCAATGCTCTAACATTACTGCAACCACAGAACCGAAAGAGTCTGCAACAGATTGGTAAGGCTAAGACGCAGCTTCTCCTTCGGCAGACACCTGAAGTCTTCCAGGTAATTCAACTAGCCACAAAAGAATGAGAACTGCAACAGCTTCATGAAAGAAGTGGTGCGTATGAAGAGTGAGAACACCGCCTCTCCAGAACCTCCTCGACGAGAGCTGCTGTCTCCGGTCGGCAGATCAATCGAACTAAACGCTCCGACATGGTGGGATGATATCGACGGGGGCCTTGCGATTGACCTTGTTGAAGTCATGTCTCAGAGACTTGAGGCTCCTCAGTGCAAAGGACGTCCGCAGCGCTTCTGCGCTTTTAGCTGGATCCAGTACTTTCTAAGCACGCGGGCATGAGAAGTTCGTCATCCTCTGGAGTCTCTTGACCTGGTCCGAATCTTCAGAAGAAGCGTAGTTGTTGAAAGCATGCTCCACGAACACTTCGCGCGATCTCGGCTTACAAAACTCAATACAAGTAACAAGTTTGGGATGATGCATGGACTGGCATGGAGCATGCGGGACTTAGCCTTAGCTTTGCAAGGAGTGCTTTGAAGATCAGCGAAAAGAAAGCAAACGAGCAAAGCCTCTTTGCATCTAAGTGTTTTGTGATGTGGCTCTTACCGTTTCTGTGATTCCTGTGAAACCACAGACCAAGCAAGGCTTGCTACGCTCGCAAGCGAGCCGCGCGTGATGCACTGAAGGGCTAGGCCTGCAATCTAGCATCAACGCACGGCTGTCCTTTTTTTGCTCCTTGCCAAAGCGAAAAGATTTCATCGACTCTCTGCCCACTGCCCACTTCTGCTGCCATGAAGCGAAGCGAATTTCGGCTCCGAGGCTCCAGCTCGATCTCGATGTCTCCGAGTCGCAGCTTTGGCAGCTTTTCGACGAAGGGCTCCTTCTTTCGCTCCGTGCAGCTACGGGAGGGTCCATGTCAAGGAGGCGGGCCTGGAACACCGGGTGCTGTGCTCGTCATCCACACAGTTCTCTTCTTGACCCCGCAGGCCTTACAGTATCTGATGGGAAGTGCTGTTTGAAGAGTACAGAAACATGTGGCGGGAGACTCTCACCAGGCCGCGTGCGAAGGCTCAGTTCCAGCAGGCGCTCTTTGTTTGCGTCCTCCAATCCAAGCGCACAAGTCTCGCCTCTTTGCATCCACCGTGCCAGCATGCAAGGCGGCTGTGGCAGTCCACGTGGGCTTGAAGCTTGGTGAGTTCTTTCTTCAGCCATACTTGCCCTAGCCCACAACAACGCAAGAATTCGAGGCTTGAAGTATGTATGTCGTCATGGGCCTTGGGAAGTCTTTAAGGTCTCGACGTGGGACACCCTCGACCACCGGACCTGCTGACAAGTTCAGCCGTCACCAACAGAATCCAGAACTCATCCAGCCTCTCGCTCACCATCCTTGTTTCCTGGCATAGTGATGCAAGCCGGTTGCAAACCACAGACCTCACAAACAGCGGAAGGCTTGAGGCGCCGGCCCGCGTTTTCACGCACCTTGTTCTCCTTAAGCGACTACGAAGCGACACTGGATTGTGCTCACGGGATGCTATGACTTTCCATGGCGGCTTTACCTGTGCTACTGCACGGCTTACTGCGGCTGCCTGCGTTCGCGTGCTTGTCACAGACAATATGACAGAACTGCTAAGCTTGCTACCCAGAATGACCGCATGGTCGAAACTGTTTTCATCGTCTGGGCCAAGGGGTCAGATCCTCCAGATGCTATCTCTGCCAAACTTGCAGAACATTCAGGTGTGGACCCACTTTGAAAGGTCTCATGAAAATTCATGTAGAGCCGCTACTGAAAGGCACAGCATGTGAGCGAATGCTCAATTTCTCTGACGCCATGTTGCAGTTGCAAAACTCCAGTGTCCGCTCCTGTGTGGTAGCCGTTGACCTCAAGCCGCGGGCACAAGCGAGATAACTGCTCACACCACAGTCTAATCTTTAGCGCGAGTTTGGGTGTGTGCGTGCAGGTGTGGCGCAACCATACAGTTGTGCGCTGTGCGTTCTGGCCCCTTTCCCAATGGTATCCCCCCAAACACAAGTGCCTGGAGCCTTCAGTACCTGTGCGGATGGCTTTGACTAAACTCCGAAGTTCAAGGCCCAAACCGTCTACAGCTGGGTTGGGGGGATGACCAAATCGAGGGATACCATTGCGGGGCAGGGGGTGGAGGGGAGGAAGGGGCTGCGGAGGAAATCAGAAAACAAATTCGAAAACAGAGCGGACGATATCAGAAAACACGAGACGAAATCAGAAAACAAAATCGAAAACCGGACAGCCGAAATCAAGAAAACAGACGCAAAAAAATCAGAAAACCAGACGGACAATATCAGAAAACACGACGGGCAATATCAGAAAACAGGGCGGTGGAATATCAGAAACAGGACAAACGAAAAACAAAACGAGCCACTGCAATGGCGGGACCGGCTAGACCACACTCCAAAACCGAGGGGTGAAAGAAGCGCGGCCTTCCTTCACCTTTCGGTTCGTGGCCAAAGACGACGGATGAAAGGACCGTGGCCTTCTTTCACCTCGTGGCCAAAACCGAGAAGGAAGAAAGGAGCACGGCCTTTGTTCACCTCTCGGTTTGTAGCCAAAACCGAGGCATGAAAGAGCGGCCTTCCTTCACCTCTCGATTTGTGGCCAAAACCGAGGGGTGAAAGGACCGCGGCCTTCCTTTTCTTTTCGGCTTGTGGCCTAAACCGACGGGTAAAGGGTTCACCTCCCGGTTTGTGGCCAAAGCCGAGGGGTGAAAGGAGCACGGCTTTCCTTCACCTGTCGATTTGTACCCAAAAAGAAGGGTGAAAGGACCGCGGCCTTC